>WOXC01008793.1:0-16988 GCA_011680675.1 Gymnobelideus leadbeateri | reverse complement strand
CTCCTTCTCAGGAGAACTTCAGGTTTGCAAACCACATTCCTCACTCTGAAATTAATTAATTATACCACTACTTAATTCCTGAAACACCTATCTCTAGCTTGCTCAGTCTCACTTCCTGCCATTCCCAGGTTAGAAACTGGTCCAGTCCAGAATACATTTAAAAATCTGTTAACACCACTGAGCAAAGGAGGTAATCAGATTGTTCAGAGCATCCTCCCTATGATCAGCCTTGTAAGAGAGGGTGATGTTGGGTTCTGGGAGGATAAGAATGGGTAAAGGAATTCAAAGTGGATCTGGTCAGGGAATAACTACCAGAGCGCTGGAATAGGTGCTGGGGAGAAGCCAGAATCCAGATGCCTGGAGTCTAAATGAAGGGTGGAAGTAGAGCATCCTGTAAAGACTCAGAATTAAGGAAGCCACATATGTGTAGGATGGACTGGTGCTGATGTAGGAGTAAATGTAAAGGTCACCTGAGGACAGAATGAATTTAGGACTTGCCAGGAAGTCCCAGAAGCAAGAATAGAAGCTACAGCTAGTTCTAGTTAAAGTTCCAGAAGCAACAACTTAGATGGCTATAACATTAGTGCAGGTGAGAAGTGATATAGACTGGAACAAGGGTAGTATCTGTGTGGACAGACAAAAGGGAACACATTTGAGATATAGTAAGGAAGTCAAGAGAAAAAGATCTAGCAACTTTTGAATGGAGGGAATAGGAAAGAATGATTCAGAAATTATGAACCTTTATGATAAGGGGGATGGTAGTGTCCAAAACAGAAATGAGGAATTTGAAAAGTGTTGGATTTAGAAGGGGAAGAGGATAGCTTCTGTTTGGGTCAATTTGAGTTTGAGATACTAGGAGCTAGAAATAGGAATTTCACAGCCTGTCATTATTGATATATTCTTTCAGAGTTTTCAAAGTACTTCCTCAACATGAAGACCTAAAAAAGGCTCTATTTATTGTTAGTACACACCTAATAGAGAAAATCATACATTCACATATATTTGGTAATGCTTTCACCATCTAGTACAGTGAGCAGCACACAGTTGGTGCTCAGAAAATGTCTTTTGAGGTGAGCTTACTTGATTCATGCACAAGAAGGGTTCATTCAAGCAAACAATGATGTGGGCCCAGTAGTTTGCTTCAGGTATTGTAAATTGGCCAAGATAAATCTGGAGAAATATTTTTTGTTCAATTCTGAGTGATCACCACTTTCCATAGACAACTCCTATAATAACTAAGAACCAAAAATACCAGGTTGAAATACACCTTTGAAATGTAGACATCTCTCCACTTAGAAAATCTGCCTCTTATTTTCAACAAAATGTAATAAGCAACTTCAGAGACCAAGGCATCATAGCTAAGTACTGTAAATATAAAACTAAAACTAAATGAAACCTTCCCTAGTCTCAAGAAATTCATTTACTTCTTACATGAATTGTGTTTGTTGGATTAGCATGAATTAACTAATGGGCATTTGTGACCATAATGGTAATGTGGACATAAAGGCCCAATAATCTGTCATCTTTCATTACTGAAGAGGTGAATTTCCTCTTTTCATTGAAGGCTATGTCTTTTAAAATTATAGCACAATGGAGGACTTTCTGGATTAAGTTTAGGATAAATTTCAGTATGGTTATTAAGACTAGTGACTATTTTATCATGGAGGAAACTTTGTCGTGTCTCATCCTATGCCCTTCCTTTGGGCTCCAGATCCCCACCCCCCCACCCTTGCACTTTCTTAGTCTGTCACTCCCTTTCCTAGGCCATAAACTTCAAAAGATGGCCTCAGATCAGAACAAAAAAGCCTCGCCTATGGACTGGGTCAGAGCATAAAATGAAGCTTTCTGCATAATTATTAACCACCTTTCTGAAAATTTATCACATGCATTTATGATAACTACAATCACATTTCTTTCATCTCATCATCTATTACTTTGTATTACTCATGCCATCATTTTAGTGGTAACTACTATAATTGCAATTGTTTCCCAATAGTCAATGTTCTCTCCCAGAAACTAGATCTAGTCTTATGGGCTATCACACAGGTTTATGTTCTTCTTGGATTTCTATGTCACCATCAAGAATATACTCTGAGAAATCTCCAAATATTTTCATCAAATTAGTTAAGAGCTCCCATACCATACATTAGTTAAGCTCCTTTACCACAACACAAGGTATTGTAGAGGACAGCCTTTATTTCAACCCACTCAAATAGAGAAGCTACAGATGATTCACAGTCTCCTTGGCCATTTTTGCAATATGGAAATATATAGTTCAATTGTTCATATTTTCACCCTTTTCTATTTTTTCAAGGAGAATTGTCAGGTAATATAAAGTATAATATAAAGACTTTCCATCTAGAGTCCTCCTTTGCTGATTTACAAAGATGAACCAGATTAATGTGGCCAAATGTTTACATGGCTTAATGATTCCTCCTTGTGCATATTCAACTTTAAATAGGATAAACTGAATACCTACTTTATTCAAGGCAGTGTTTGAAATGCTAACAAGATGATAACACCTTCAAAATGTTGTGAATCCTTGAGTTTCCTACTAGAGGTAGCCTATCTGAAAGCAGATTTATTAAAAAAAAAAAATCAGCCTTCAAAGAATATCATAAATCTCAGATCATTAGGTCCTGGTAACTTGAAAATAACCTACCTTCTAATCAAGCATATTGAACATAGTAGAGGTCTGGGTACATGCTTGTTGAGTGAATGAATGTATCAATTAATTAATTGTTTAATTTTCTGCACAATTCTCAGATTTTGCTATTTAGACTCTCAGCTCCACCTACAGGCAGGGAGTTATTGAGATTTTTCTTCCAATTTAGTTGCATTCTTCTCTGAAGAACCTGCAGTTTAACAACAGTGCTGGAGATATGATTGTTTTGAATGAGAGAAGGAACACTGAGGCTAAATATGGCATCATGAATTATTTGGTCTTCTTTAATAAACCTGAAGTTCTGGTGAAAGTTGGACAGTTTATTCCTAGGACTCTGCTGGATTACAATTTCACCATATCCAGGAATTCAATAGTATGGGGTGATTCACGGGTCAGTAAAATTTGAGTATCAAATTTTCATTTCCAGTCACATGAAGTAGTCCTAACCATTTGGGTTCCTCCGCAAGGCTCATGAAGTAGTATGAGTTTCCCTTTGAATATAACTCTTTTCTTTTTACAACAAACATCTAGATGAGAAAGAAAAAAAAGCCAACCACAGAGATGTTTCCAATATTTTACATCACTCAAATGCCAAAGTATCCAATTAATGCAGTACATATACTCATTTACATACACACATATGTATATATAAGCCTGAACATGTATCTCATTGGAGCCAAAAGTATGATTGAACTGATTTCCCGAATCACTTAAATTCTCAGGTAAGTTGCAAAAGGCTAGTTTTCCAAAGGACTTTATTGCACAGTTATTTCCCCTCATATTATTAAATCTTCTAAAACTTTCAGTCCATATCAGCATTGATTGGAAGCCTTTTAGGTCTCTTGCTTGTTTTTTATTTCATCATCCTGAGAATTACTATTTATATTATATACAGCCTCACATCATTTAAGATAGTGAAAATCACTTTAGAGTGTTTGAAATGCCTGACAGCTGCTCTTTTTATTTCCAATCAGGGAATTCAGATGCAAAGAATTAAAAAAGCTCAGTCAAAGAGACTAAAAAAAAAATGTGGCAACAATCTAAGGCTCTAGCTTTCCAAACCAATTAATATTTTATTATCACATGTTGACCTGCATAGCACTTATTTTCATGAACAAGTAGATGAGATATAATTCCTGTAGCTTGTTTTCTTTTTTTTTCTTTTTTTTTTCCTGTAGCTTGTTTTCAATATGTTTCCTTAGCTCAAACCAAATCAATATTAACCATCATAGAACAAGACATCTTTCCCTTTACAATGACAAATTACATCCCTCATGTGTTTTTGCTCCTTATTGCTCCTGCTTGCTCAGATTCCTCCAGAGTCTATGTGTAGTGAAAGCTGTAATTCTGGATTAAAGAAGATTTTTCGGGAAGGGGAGCCTATCTGCTGTTTTGACTGTGCCCAATGTGCAGAGGGGGAAATTTCCAGTCAGAGAGGTAAGTGTCTGTGATAACTGCTCCTAAATCCTAGACAATACCTCCACCTAGACAACAGAATACACCTTTGCCTAGCACTTGGAGTTGTATATAATTCATGGGCACATTCCTGTATGAGGTGTACTTTTTTATATACTGATTAGCCAGTCAATGGGGAAAAAAGTAATGAAAATGGGGTGAAGGTGACTAACACTGGCACAATTTGGAAGATATTGAACTATAAAGTAATGAAAAACTTTTCCTACTTTTTGTTTATGGACATCAATCAGCAAACATTTATTAATTACCTTTGATTATTGGTGCTAGTCATTTGTGTAACCTTTCTCATGGTAGATGTTGGTCAATAAGGGCACCCAGGTTTTGGAGGAATTTGCAAATAGATCTGAACATGGATATGCAGCGATAAGTACTAACTGGGTGAAAAACATTGGTGGAGATTAGTTTTCCATTTTCCATTTTCATGTGTGTGTGTGTGTGTGTGTGTTTTGCTCAGGGGTAGGTGCAGGTTAAAAAGTCTCTCACAGAATATACATGTCAGCAGAATGTTTCTAAGACACAACTGGAGCAAGTTCTCACAACAAAAAGTGTGAGGTGATCGTTGAGCCTGGTGGGCCCAAGCTGGGAGATCGAGTGGAGACAATGGGGTAGAGGTAGGATTATTTAGGATGAAGCTTTGGTCTGAGGAGCGGTAATCTCCAGAGGGCAAAGTGATTTTGGGTGAGAGTTACAAACAAGTAGTATAAGTAGTATAGAATGAAACACTCATTGAAGTGCTAGGTATGGGATGAAATCGGAACCTGGAGTGTTGAGCTTTTAATGTAGTGGTACATTCTGGGCTTGGACATAGGGCAGGGGGATTCTGAATTGCAGTTAATAGAAAGTCAAAGCTTTTAAGCTTTTAGACATTTATCCACAAGTAGATTTCAACTAGGGAAGCTATGTGGTACAGTGGATAGAGTGTAAAGCCTGAAGTCAGGAAGAATTATTGTCCAGAATTCAACTTACCTCAGACACTTACTAGCTTTGTGACCCTGGGCAAGTCACTTTGCCTCAGTTCCTCATATGTAAAATGAGCTGGAGAAGGAAATGGCAAACCACTCCACAACTGGATCACAAAGAGTTGGCCACAAATGGACAAGACTTCAACCAGATACCTCCCAAAATTGAACATGGACTGAAAAGTGATGAGGGAAAGGTGATAAGAATAGGGAAGGGTAATAGGTTCTACCAGGGACCCTGATCACTCTCAGTGACTAGAAACCCTGCAGTTCAGTCTGGAAAGAATTCACCAGGCTCAAGCAAACTTGGAAGCTGATATTGTAAAGTTTATTGTTACACTGTACAGCACAGTGGGCAAGGATTCTTATGGAACTTGCAAACTTACAGAAATCACAGGTATAGTTTTAAGGAGTCAAGACAGTAAATCAGGTGCCAATTATGCTAACTAGGTGAGTAAGGGTGGGATCAGGGAGGAGTTAAGGAGTGGTCAGTGCTTAAAGGACCATGCACTTTTAATATCAACTGCGCAGGCGTATTGCCCATGATTCACTGGGAAATAGCCTAAGGGCGGGGCTACCTGGAGGTGTGGTTTTAGGCCTGACACGTCACTAAAGCCAATCCTCGGTCACGGCCACTAAGGAGTGCCCAGTCTGCCACCCATCAATGTCAAGCTTGACAAGATAGATGTTGGGAACCAAGGCCATCAGAGACACAGTATGGGTATAATTGGCTAAGGAGTTACCCTATATGTAGGGTACTGAAGAATTCATGGTGCAGCTGGCCACTCTAAGGGAGATAACATTTGCCTAAGCTAAAAATGTTTATAGATAGTTTAGTGAAGGATTCATAGGTAGCTTATTGTTTCAAGCAGAGATAAACAGTTCATGAGTTGTTGCTGGGCAGAGTGCTGGCAGCGGGAAGGGGCAGAGTTAATGCTTTGAGACTGGGGGGGGGGAGTGTGACTTTACAGACTGCTTTTACAAATTGATTTTACAGACATAGATCCCAAAGCACCCCCTTTACAAACTGATGTTACAAATTGGTATTACAGACTGATGTTACATAGATTGATGTTACAAATATACATACATCCCAAGGACCCCATCAAAAAGTGCAACACAAAGCACCTGGCTCCCTTCATTAGCCAAAATAGATAGATAGACTGGCATGCAGCAGAAGGCATTATATAAGAAAATTTACTACAAAAAAATTATAACTAAAACTTGAAGGGCCCAGGTGTGATCATAAGGTGTCTTTGTATATAAAGAGAAGAGCTTTAGTACTGCAGAAAAAAAAAAGATAAGGACAAAAACAACATTTTCTGTGAAACACATATTCTTACTGGAATTCCTCAGGTATCAGTCTTTGGATGAATTTAATTTTTTATATAGTAACAGAAAGAAGCATGAAGTGAATTCTGCAAGACCCATATTATATTAGAATTTTACAATAATTTAGATGCCTGATAGGCACAGGCTTTACAAAGACCCAAGGAAGTCACAGAATTAATGGGTTAGAAGTAATCTTATGGGACACCTGAGGTTGAATCCTAGGGTGGAGCTCCTGAGTGAAGGTCCTAGAAATCCTATTGATGGGTTGTAACAGCAAGCACCCTGACATACCCAGGGTGGCTGCCAACACAGGTTCTTAGATCTGCTTTTCTAAGGGAGAGCAATTCAAAATGGGTTAACAATCTTGCTTTAATCAATCAAACATATCATTTTCCTAGTTCAGGGGGAAAAGTCAGCACCCCAAACTTCAGAGCATACAGACAGAAGTTACAAGCAGAAGTTACAAGAAAACAGAAACATTTCAAGCAAACAGGCCTCCCATTGTCTGACCACTACATCCATATCTAGTCACAGTCACCAGAGAGGGAAGCATCAACATCTGGGTTTTCGAAGCTGGGGGGCTCAACAGCTGCCCAGAGTCTCATCTGGACAAATCACACAAAACTTTTTAAAGTGAGCCCCAAAACAAAGCCTCACATCAGGGTTTATATAGCCTTCTCCTGGCTCATTAAATGTCACAACCCCCTTGACCCACTGCCCAGTCAAAAAGCATTCTTGAAAACCAAGCCTCCCACTACAGGCTCTAGGTGCACTTAAGCCTATCAAAGGGCCTAGGGGTAGGGGAGATCTTAAAAATTTCCATTCCCATATCATGGGTACAGCAATATTATCAACAGTTGTGTTGTCAATTGATGGAGGTAGCAATGTTAGCAACAACTGTGTTATTAGCAATAATTGTGTTGGCAACAGTAGCTAGACTAGGAGGCACCCCTCCAGTCCAAAATAAATATGTTTTGATCAGTAAATGCATTACCAGAGAGGATGCTAGCCACTCAATCACAGAAGGGACTTTCCCTACATAGTCACTTGTGAAGTCATAGCAAAGACTATCCTTTAGGTGGATTTATGATGTAGAGAGACTTATTATAATATCATTAGCATACACTAATGCCCCCCCAAGTGGACTTTTCTATATGCATTATGGGCAGCAGCATGTGCAGTTCCACTTTACCTTTGTGTATGTTTTTATAACCAGAAGATTATGGTTTGAACCAGATCCAGGGTATTTGGATCAGATCCAGGGTATTTGGAAGTACTTTTTGCTCCACAAAAACACCTGTTTTTGACTTGCTAGTTTCTGATTCCTCTAAGGAGTTAACCCACTGCTGAAAAGTATGATTCTCAATAAATGTCTTTGCTTGGGTTGGAAATGGTCTGAGTCTGGGAATTCTTTTTCAATGATCCCACAACGCACACATTCCCACTGCAACACTATGTGAAATGTATGTATATGCGTGTGTGTGTCTTTTATGTCCCAAACATCACCTAGTCCAGTCTTCTGACAAGACTCCCCCTGTCCCACAGTTGATCCAGGATCACTGGTTTGTGAGGGACCCACCGTCTTCCAGATTAAAGGGTTGGTCAGTGAGCATCTTGGGTCAGTGTGGGTCTCATTTCCTTTACTGAGGGGGCTGCTAGACAACATAGATTCTAGTATTGGACATAGGTATTTGACATTCATAGTGTTATAGCATTTGACAGAGTCTCTCCTGTGTGTGTGTGTGTGTGTGTGTGTGTGTGTTAAAGGTAAAGAGATGTGAACTAGATTAGTGGTCTCCAAAATGGAAGTAGGACTGGAAAGACCTGATCCTAAAAGATATGAGATGGGTAGCAACCCACCCTACCTGCCAAGAGTTGGTTGTTATGCTTGGTTTCCACATTTGCATCTACACTTATTCCCCAAAGTTGCTATGAGACAGAGAGAGAGAGAGAGAGAGAGAGAGAGAGAGAGAGAGAGAGAGAGAGAGAGAGAGAGAATTAAAAGTGTTAGCTTGAGAGAGACTGAAGAGATACTTCCTATAAATGTTATGAAGCAGAATAAGACACAAAGTAGAAGGATGAAGAGACATTTTCCAAGGAAGCTATTTTTAATTTTACATTATGAAGACTACCTAATAGAAGAAGCTTTACTTAGTGTATTGAGAGGCTTAGAATGAAATAACACTAAGCTTTCAAACCAGTGGGGAGAAGTTAACTATTGACATTTTAAGGTGATATTGGTGGTGACATTAATTATAAGAAACAGGGAAAAAAGGTAGGAGGATGGTTGTAGTCAAAATAATGCTAGTGGTATTATGAATATGTGTATTTTTATGCTTATTTTTCCTCTAATCTGTGAAGGAATAATATGTATTGAATAATTTATATATATATATATATATATATATACATATATATATATATATATATATCAATGAGGATAATCGCTAAAGGGTACTGCACTGATGAGGAATCAGGAACTACAGCGTTAAGAGTGTAGCCACTGAAAAAAGTTACCCATAGAATGTCACCTTGAGAGTAGTTGTAGTAGCCAACCCCCTGAGAAATCCTACCCTGCCAGTGTGGATGTAGGTTAAAGGAAAGTAAACCAGAGAGAGACAGAGAGAGAGAGAGAGAGAGAGAGAGAGAGAGAGAGAGAGAGAGAGAGAGAGAGAGAGAGAGAAAGAGAGACAGAGAGAGACTGCTACATTATGAGACAGTATAGGACATATTTGGTGCCTTTTTCTGGTGCTAGCAATCACTAGTGGTCATCTCCATCTGGGTTATAATTCTACAATGCCCTAGTTTTTGCATAGATCCCCTGGAGAAAATTATTAGTTTTAGGTTTGTTTGTTATAGACTGCAAGTGTTCACCAGTTTTCTGGTGAGCTTCCTTTATATCTTAGACCTATTCCTTTTTCTATAACATTTTAATTTAAATACATAATATTATCTGCTGTTTTCCTGCATACACAATATGGACTTTTCATTTCTATTCTATCAATAATCGATGGTGCAACTAGAGCAACAAGGAAACTACTAGTTAAATAAAAAGAGCTAGCATTTATATAGCACTTTAAAATTTGCAAACAGTTTTCAAATATCTTATTTTTCCCTCATGCCAGCCCTAGAAGGTGGTTACTATTATTCCTACTTTACATATGATGAAATTGAGACAGTCAGAGGTTAAGTCACTTGTCCAAAGTCTCATCATAGCTACTAAGTTTCTGAGGGTGGATTTCAACTCAGGTCTTCCTGACTCCAGGTCTAGCACTCTATCCACTGTGCTATCTAGCTTTCTTAAGATAGTTAAAGTGCCATGTGACTTAAGAGGCAAGGATATTGAAATCATTTTGCAAAATGCTATTGATACATTAGGGAGATGTGAAGTACTTATGAATTAATATGAAGAAAATGAAAAAAAAAACCCAACCTTTTTCTGTAAGTTTCTTGAGAATGTGGGAACTTTGTCAAAATCCCTGGCAAGACAAGAGTTTCAAAAATAGCTTAGAACCTGATTATGAGGCCTCTCATAGAGAATAAGAGCATACTAAATAGGGTTAAAAATCTGTTAATCAATGAGAGAGTACCTGCAGACAAATTATGGAATCTGACCTGGAAGAAAAAAGCACCCCAAACCAGGATCAAATAAACAGGCCTCCAGATTTCACAGAATATGGGTTTTCACCACAGTGGAGCCACAGACTTATATCCAGCCTTATCTTAGGAAAGACTCCATGGCAAGTAGTTAGCATAGTGAATAGAGCACTGAGCCCAGAGTCATGGGAACCTGAGTACACATGAAGTCTCAGACATTTACCACCTGTGTGACCCTGACAAAATAACCTCTATCTGTCTCCGTTTCCTCAAAATATAAAATGGGGATAATAATACACCTACAACACATGGTTATTGTGAGGACCAAATAAAGCAGTATTTGTAAAGTGCTTAGCCCAGTACCTGACACATAGTAGGTACTTAATACATACTCCTTTCCTTTCTTTGTTCCTCCCTCCCTTCCTTCCTATGAGCCCGGGGAGAGAATCATGAAATACATAAGATATATGTCTGAAGCAAGACAACACTGGCAAGTACCTAAAATAGTTAAAACGAGTGAACTGCTAAAACGTCATTAAAAAGCTTTGGAATTATAATCTGAAAACTGCAAAATCTAAAACAACATGGTGAGAATGCTTGCAGAGGATAGAAAGAAAATTGGATGCTGGTGAGAAACCATGGCAAGTATATTCACTCAGTCTACCATTCAGTGGAAAGGGGAAGGGTCTTCCAAGTTTGTAAATCTGGTGGAAAGTCAACCATTGAGACTGACAAAGAAAGGCACAATAAAGCTTGAAGTGGCTGCTGCCCTTGTGGGAAAGTCAATTCCATGAGAGTGAACAGAAGTTGAAAGAAAGTGAGTCCAGAGAGAGGTGCTATCCATATAAAAGGGGTGTTGATGATAATAGTAGCCAACATTGATATAGTACCTAATATATGCCATAAACTGTGCTAAGTACTTTATAAATATCATCTCACTTAATTCTTACAATGTTCCTGGGAGGTAGATGATATTTCTATCATCCCTGATTTTACAGTTGAGAAAACTGATAAAGACATGTTAAATTAACTGAAAAGATGCAGCCATTCCAGGGGATACTTTAATGAGCAGATTGGTCCCTTGTGTGAATTAGAAAGAGAGCAATGTGACCGTCTATGCCCCTGGTTCACCTTCAAGAGTGTGTTCAGGTGAAAATTAACCTAAAAAACAGAAGAACTCTAGCACCTGATTAATGTGTAGAATGTGCATAAAGTTAGAAAAAGGACAACTGCCAGGATACCAGAAATTCAGCAAGCAGCAGATGCCACAGGGAGTAGGGTCAGGCCTGCGAGAGTGAGCCACTTGGTATTGATCAGATTCTAGAAGAGTTGAAGCGATTTCCCTATATTTCATTTCTCCCTTTGGGCCCTTCATGATAGCCTAAAGTCTTTCATTTGGGGCATTGTGAAATTCTATTTCCCTTTTTTTAAGTGTTTACTTTTTCTCAATAAAAAATGTTAAAAACTAGCATTTGTTAGACTGAATGTACTAATTAGAAAGAGGTAGATGAAGAGACAATGGAAGTGCAAACATGGTTGTGGGAGAAAGAGAGGGAAAGAGAGGAACTGAAGTGTTTTGCTAGAGAAAAAATTGTCACTGCTTAGGGACTTTAAGCTAAAAAAAAAAGATAGGAAAAAATACATATCATTCAATATGCCTTCCCAGAACATGCAATGCATTTTATACTTAGAAACATATTTAGTCAGTGAATCAATAGACAGGTAAGGGAAAGAGAAATAGAAATGGTTTAACAACCCTGCTCACCACCACTGCTACAGGCAATATTTACTTAAGTTCAAGGCAATGAATTTTGTCAGTCAGTAAACATTCATTGGGCAATGGCCATATGCCAGTGACTCTTCTATTTATTATGCTGATATAAACTCAGATATGCCAGATGAAGTCTAACGCTGTCAAGTTTTAAGTCATGTGTGAAAAGGGGGGAAAAAACTGTGAATTGTGCTCATTAAGCAATGGTACTTAAACTATCAGCTAAAATTCTTGAAAATGGAGTACTGGTTTCATTGTGAAATACTCCTAAGTACAGCACACAAACATGATTATGACTATAGAAACCACTTTTTTTTTTACCTAATCAGGAAGAGTGTTGGACGACTATAGAATATAAGACATGCTTTTACCTCTGTTGCAATCTCCGATTATTTGCAACTACACTTATGTTGTACTATATTGAAATATTGGAGAATAGTTTTCCTTTTATACTTACTTGACCACTGTGAGAATACATCAAATGAGTTCTTTTCAATTTGGAAAGATGTGTATTCTGAGAGGAAATATATTCTGTCTACCCAATTGTGATAATTTTAGACAAGGAAAAATGGATTGTTTTATTTATAATATTTCTTTTCTTTTTGCAGGGGGGAAGGCAGGGCAATTGGGGTTAAGGGAGACTTGCCCAAGGTCACACAGCTGCTAAGTGTTAAGTGTCTGGGGTCACATTCGAACTCAGGTCCAACTGACTCCAGGCCCAGTGCTCTATTCACTGAGCCATCTAGCTACCCACAAAATGGATTTTTTTTTTATGTTGCACACTGGCAGCACCAAATTTCAGTGTTGCAAGAAGGCATTTTGTGCCTTGAAAAACCAATGGGATTGGTTGGAAATAATGTTATTTTTCTGATAGGAAACCAGCAAGATATTAACCATAAAACACTGAGACATTGTTTGTTCCTTGCAGACATGAACTATTGCATGAAATGCCCAGAAGATCAGTATCCAAATAAAGAAAGAAATCATTGCTTCCCAAAGATTGTGACCTTTCTTACTTTTTTTTTTTTAAAGCAATTGGGGTTAAGTAACTTGCTCAGGGTTACACGGCTAGTCATTATTTATGCGTGGGTGCTCATTTTCTGAGGCCAGATCTGATCTCGGGTCATCCAAACTCCGAGGCCGGCGCTCTTACTCACTGCGCCACCTAGCCGCCAGGGCAATTGGGGTTAAGTAACTTGCCCAAGGTTACACGGCTAGGTTTTTGTTTGTATGGATTAAGTGTCAGAGGCCGGCTCCGAACTCAGGTCCTTCTGATTCCGGGGCCGGCGCTCTATTCACTGCGCCACCTAGCTGCCCCCTTTCTTACTTTTAATTAAACAAATGCTTTATTAACTTCTGGTTTACATCATTCATTTCCACCAGATTATGAGTTACATTTTTCCCTCATTTTTCTCTACCCACCACCCCAGAATAGCAGTCCCATTAGATATCCCCTCATCCAATCTGCCCTCTCCCATATCTTCTCCCATACCCCCTTCGACTTTGCCATTAGGGCAAGGTGAATCTTTGAGCCCCACTGCCTGGACATCTTATGAAACATTTAATTTTTTTTTTTTAATATTTGAAACATTTAATGTTACGACCTCGAATTTCAGATCCATTTCCTTCCTCCCTTGTCACCCATTCCCTCTGGGGAGATAAGTAATTCAGTATATGTTGTACATGTCTAGCTATGCAAAACATTATCATAGTAGATATATTGTACAAGGCTGCTTATAATTCCCTCCCACTCATCCCACCCCCCACCTGGTCCATTCCCTACATGATCCTGTCCCTCTTCTATAGTGGGTACTTCCAACCTCCCCTCACCCCAAGGATGCCCTCCCTTCCATCATCCCTCCTCTCATCCCCCTTCCCCCTATCCTGCTGCAGGTTGAGATATCCCATTTAGTATGTATGTCATTTTCTCCCTGAACCAAATTCAATGTGAATGTGGTTTTGCCTTTTTAGCCTTCCTTATTCTCCCCCTCCTTTGCAACCACTTCCCCTACATGAGATAGTTTACCCTACCATGTCTCTCCCCATCTCCTCTTGCCACTTTCCTCTCTCACCTCATAATTTCATCCCTTGAGTAGTCTCCCTTCCCAACAAATTCAACCTATGTCCTCTATCCATATATAACTGTAACCATATACACACACATTCACATATGTATTCATATGACCACACCCCCTCCTTCCATTATTTTCATAGTGAGAAAGATATCATCAGTCACAGATATTGCTTTTCCATATAGGAATGTAAATAGTTCAACTTTGATAAGTTCCTTTTGATTTCTTTTCCCTGATTACCTTCTCAGGCATCTCTTACTTCTTGCGTCTGGATGTCAAATTTTCTATTCAACTCTGGTTTTTCCTCAAGAATGCTTGAAAGTCCTCTATTCCACTGAATGACCATATTTTCCCCTGAAACAAAATACTCAGTTTTGCTGGGTAGGTGACCCTGGGTTCATTCCCAGTTCTTTTGCCCTCTGGAATATCATATTCCATGCCCTTCTATCCCTCAGTGTAGAAGCTGCCAGGTCCTGGGCTATTCTGATTGTGTTTCCACAATATTGAAATTGTTTCTTCCTGGCCGCTTGGAGTATTTTCTCCTTGATCTGGGGATTCTGGAACCTGGCTATAATATTCCTGGGAGTTTTCTTTTTGGGATCTTTTTCAGGAGGTGATTGGTGGAGTCTTTCAACCTCTATTTTGCCCTCTGGATCTAAAACATCAGGGCAGTTTTCCTTGAGAATTTCTTGAAGGGTGATTTCTAGGTTCTTTCTTTGATCATGGCTTTCAGGTAGTCCAATAATTTTTAAATTGTCTCTCCTGGATCTATTTTCCAGGTCAGTGGTTTTTCCCATGAGATATTTCACATTGCCTTCTAATCTTTCATTTGTTTGGATCTGCTTAACAGCATCTTGATTTCTCATAAAGTCATTAGCTTCCATTTGCTCCAGTCTAACTCTGAAGGAATGAATCTCCTCAGTGAACTTTGAGATTCTTTTTCCATCTGGCAAATTCGACTTTTTAAGGCATTCTTCTCCTCATTGCCCTTTTGGGCCTCCTTTGCCATTTGAGTTAGTCTATTTTTTAAGGTGTTGTTTTCCTCAGTCAGGCTGTTGACCCTCATTTCATACTTTTCCTGCATCCTTCTCATTTCTCTTTCCAATTTTTCCTCCACTTCTCTTATTTGATTTTTAAAGTCCTTCTTAAGGTCCTCTATGGCCTGCAACCTGCCCATGTTTTCCCCTGGGGCTTTTGGAGCAGGACTTCTGACCTCACAGTCCTTTTCCTGCTCTATGCCCCCAAAATAGGAGTCTAGGGTTGCATTTTTCTGTTTCCTTTGCCTTGGCATGTTGCCACTTAATTGCTTGACTTTTGGGCTTGTTGCCACACTATGGCTTTAAGTCCAGCTTGAGGAATTTTCGCCCCGACCGTGTGGGGGGCAACTTCCGTTTCTGGTAAGCTGTAAACCCACCCACAGCTTCCACCCTAGATCACAATCCAGATCCAGGGAGGTTAAAGCAATAGCGATTACCCCCCAAGACTGATTGCTGAATCTCCCCACGATTTGTAGGCTGGGAGCCGGAAATGCCTCTGAAAACTACAAAATGGCATGTCTCCTCAGCGGCTTCTAGCTCCCAGGGGAGGGAGCTGATGCATTCCCCAAATACAGGTCCCAAAGTCCATAGGACACTAACCTCTTACTTTGCCCTAGGCATGTCTATGTTGATAATTCTAGAGTTGCCACAGCTCCTGGTGTTCTGGGGTTCCTCCAGCTGACTGTTGGCCCTGCCGCCCTGGGGCTAAAACCTCGGGTCACGCGGACCTGGGCTCGGCTCGGCTCGGTTCCTGCGCTCTGCGCGCTGCCAGGTCCCAGACCGCTGCGCTGGTCCTTCCTGCAGGGCTGCTGGGCTGTCCTCAGCAGGAGGTTAGCTTCTCTGTGTCGTTCTGTGGGTGCTGGGGCTCCAGAAGTTGTTCACAGTCCTTTTTTACATAGTTTGTGGGGAATCTGGGGGCAGAGAGGCTTGGACGAGCTGTTTCTACTCCGCCATCTTGGCTCCACCCCCCCCCCCTTTCTTACTTTTAAAGGGCCCTTGGGGTTGACTTTGAATTGTATAGCTTTCTCATTTTCTCTCCTCACAGTTCCAATTCTTGTGATATTTGTGAAATTTCGAGACACTCCCATAGTCAAAGCCAATAACAGAACTCTCAGTTACACACTCCTCATATCCCTTATCTTGTGTTTCCTCTGCTCCATGCTCTTCATTGGCCAGCCAACATCAGCAACTTGCCTCCTACAACAAACTATATTTGGAATTGTATTCACTGTGGCTCTTTCTTCTATTTTGGCCAAAACCATCACTGTGGTTCTGGCTTTCAAAGCCACAAGACCAGGAAGCAAGATGAAAAGGTGGGTGGAACCTAGAGTTTCTAATTTGGTTGTCTTCATCTGCTCTATGATTCAATTTACTCTCTGTGGCACCTGGATAATAACATGTCCCCCATTCCCAGGCCTAGACACATACTCTGAACCTAGACATATGATCATTGTTTGTGAGATGGGCTCTGTCATCATCTTCTATAGTGTCCTGGGCTACATGGGTCTTTTAGCACTGGTGAGTTTTACAGTGGCTTTTCTGGCCAGGAATCTTCCTGACACCTTCAATGAATCCAAGTTGATCACATACAGCCTGCTGATCTTCTGTAGTGTGTGGACATCTTTCATTGCTGCCTATCAGAATCCCAAAAGAAAAGCTATGGTGACTGTAGAGATCTTCTGTATTTTGACATCCAGTGCTGGGTTATTAGGCTGCATCTTTCTTCCCAAGTGTTATGTGATCCTTCTGAGACCAAAGAGGAACACCTTGGAATATTTAAAGCAGAAATCAGATTCAAATAAAAGGAGTCAGTTTGAAGCTTTGACTGTGAGGTCCATCCGACAAAATAAATTGATTCCTGAAAAAGTAATTCACATTCGCCTTAGAAACCTATAATTAGTGTTATTTGAGTCTTTCCTTTTGTTCCGAGAGAAATGGTTATTAGTAATAATAGTGATTTGGGGCCATTCAGATTTCCCCCTTTTTCTTTTATCCTCATTTCAAGACCTCAGTCTCTGAAGGTTAAGCTAATCCAGTTGGGCAGCTATTAGTCCTACTCAGGTTTTGGTGGGGACAAAT
>WOXC01008792.1:0-215547 GCA_011680675.1 Gymnobelideus leadbeateri | reverse complement strand
TTTTAGCCTTCCTTATTCTCCCCCTCCTTGCACCCACTTCCCCTACATGAGATAGTTTACCCTACCATGTCTCTCCCCATCTCCTCTTGCCACTTTCCTCTCTCACCTCATAATTTCATCCCTTGAGTACTCTCCTTTCCAAAAAGAAAACCTCCCAGAAATATTATAGCCAGGTTCCAGAATCCCCAGGATCAAGGAGAAGCCACTGCTGCCAGGAAGAAACAACAGAATACATGTGGAAACACAATCAGAATAGCTCAGACCCAGCCAGCAGCACTGAGGGATCGAAGGGCATGGAATATGATATTCAGAGGGCAAAAGAGCTGGGAATGAACCCAAGGGTCACCTACCCAGCAAAACTGAGTATTTTGTTTCAGGGGAAAATATGGTCATTCAGTGGAATAGAGGACTTTCAAGCATTCTTGAGGAAAAAACCAGAGTTGAATAGAAAATTTGACATCCAGATGCAAGAAGTAAGAGATGCCTGAGAAGGTAACCAGGGAAAAGAAATCAAAAGGAACTTATCAAAGTTGAACTATTTACATTCCTATATGGAAAAGCAATATCTGTGACTGGTGATATCTTTCCCACTATGAAAATAATGGAAGAAGGGGGTGTGGTCATACGAATACATATGTGAATGTGTGTGTATATGGTTACAGTTATATATGGATAGAGGGCATAGGTTAATTTTGTTGGGAAGGGAGAGTACTCAAGGGATGAAATTATGAGGTGAGAGAGGAAAGTGGCAAGAGGAGATGGGGAGAGACATGGTAGGGTAAACTATCTCATGTAGGGGAAGTGGGTGCAAAGGAGGGGGAGAATAAGGAAGGCTAAAAAGACAAAACCACATTCACATTGAATTTGGTTCAGGGAGAAAATGACATACATACTAAATGGGATATCTCAACCTCCAGCAGGATAGGGGGAAGGGGGATGAGAGGAGAGATGATGGATGGGAGGGCGTCCTTGGGGTGAGGGGAGGTTAGAAGTACCCATTATAGAAGAGGGACAGGATCATGTAGGGAATGGACCAGGTGGGGGGTGGGATGAGTGGGAGGGAATTATAAGCAGCCTTGTACAATATATCTACTATGATAATGTTTTGCATAGCTAGACATGTACAACATCTACCGAATTACTTATCTCCCAAGAGGGAATGGGTGACAAGGGAGGAAGGAAATGGATCTGAAAGTCGAGGTCTTAACATTAAATGTTTCAAATATATATAAATACCATTATTAATACTCTTTTGCTTGTAATAGGGAGATAAGATGTGCAGGCATTGGGATGCAAAGACTCACCTTCCTCTAACGGAAAAGTCGATGGGGGTATGGGAGAAGGTATGGGAGAGAGCAGATTGGAGGAAGAGATATCTTGTGGGACTGCTATTCTGGGAGGTTGGGTAGGGGAATAATGGGGGGAAAATGATTGTAACTCAAAATCTGGTGGAAATGAATGATGTAAAACAGAAGTTAATAAAGTATTTGTTTAAAAAAAAAAGAAAAAGAATTTGAAAAATCTATCAATGAACTCCCTAAGGAAAAAAAAAATTGCAGAACCAGATGGATTTACAAGTGAATTCTGTCGAATATTTTAAATTCATTTACTATTAGTTTACAACATTCAGTTCCACAAGATTCTGAATTTGAAATTTTCTTCTCCCACCTTCCCACCATGGAGGCCTGTAATTCAATATAGGTTTTACATAGACTTTCACATTAACATTTGTAAAGTTGTAAAGATGAATTATATCCAATGGAATGAATAACAAGAAAGAAGAAACAATACAAAACAAAATGAAAAAGAGAGAGTAAGCAATTTGCTTCACTCTGCATTCAAATTCTGTAATTCTTTCTCTGGATGTGTATAGTCTTTTCCATCACGAGTCCTTTGGGCTTGAAATATGACTTTGCATGACTGAGGGAAGCCTAGTCTATCGAAGTCAGTCATTACAGATGTGGTGTGTCTGTAATTGTGTACACTTTTTTCCTGATCCTAATCCCCTCCCACAGGATCAGTTTATATATGTCTCACCAGATTATTATGAGGTCCATCTGCTCCTCATTTCTTATGCCACAACAATATTCCATTACATTTATATATCACAACTTATTTAGCCATTCCCCAATTGTTTATCAAACTTTGAAATTAATTCTAATTCTATACAATCTATTTGGAAAACATATGTGAATGAGGAACTTTAACCAATTCTTTTGATGAAATAAATATGGTGCTGATACCTAAACCAGGAGAGTCAAAAGGAGAAAGAAAATGATTTCCCTAGTGAATATAGATTCCATAAATTAAATAAAATATTAGCAAAGAGATTAAAGCAGCTTATCTTGTGGATAATACAGTATGATGAGGTGGAATTTATACCAGGAACACAGGGTTGGTACAATTTTAGGAAAACTATCAGCATAATTGAGCATATTCATAACAAAATTAACAAAAAGTATATGACAATCTCAATAAATGCAGAGAATTCTTTTGACAAAATACAGTAACCATTCCTGTTAAAAACACTAGAGGGTATGTAGTTTTCCTTAAAATGATAGGTACCATATATGCAAAACCATCAGCACGCATTGTATGTAATAAGGATAAGTTAGAAGAATCTGTAATGAGTTTACTAAAAATGTTAACTTTAGCAATAAGACAAGAAAAAGAAATTAAAGGAACTAGAATAAATAATGAAGAAGCAAAGTTATCACTCTTTGTGAATTGTGTGTTGATATTTTTATAGAATCCTTGAGAATAAATTAAAAACTTGAAATAATTAACAACTTTAGCAAAGTGTATAAAATAAACACACATAAATCATCAGATTTTCAATATATTGTTAATGAAGTCCAGCAGCAAAAGACAGAAAGTGAAATACAAATTAAATAAGTTTATATAATATAAAATGTGTGAGAGTGTACCTTCCAAGACAAATCCAGGAACTATCTGAACACAAATACAAAACACTTTTCACATAAATAAAGTCATATCTAAATCATTGGAAAAATATCAGTTATTCATGTTTAAGCCTATCTAGTATAATAAAATTATAATTCTGCCTAAATTAATTTACTTATTGAGTGTCATGACATTCAAACTAACAAAATTTATTTTATAGCATTAGAAAAAATTATAACAAAATTCATCTGGAGGAACCATAGGACAAGAATACCAAGGGAATTAATGAAAGTAAATTCAGTTGATGGTAGCCTAGATGTAGCAGTTCTAAAACTGTATTAAAAAGCAACAATCATAAAAACTGCTTGGTACTGTTAAGAAACATGGAGGTGGATCAATGGAAAAGATTAGGTACACAAGACACAAAATCAATGACTTATGGTGATCTACTGTTTGATAAACCCAAAGACTTCAGGTTCTAGGATAAGCATTCACTATATGACCAAACCTGCTTGGAAAACTGGAAAATCATATGACCAAAATGAGGCATAGGTTAATATTTTACACCTTATATCAAAATAAGTTCAAAATGAATTTATGATTTATATATAATGGATGAAACCATAACAACTTTGGAGAACAAAGAATAGTTTATCTGTCAGAAATATGGAGAAGGGAAGAATTTATGACCAAGAAAGAGTTGGGAACACCATGAAGTGTCAAACAGATAATTTTGATTACATCAAATTTTAAAAAATGACTTGCATAAAAAAATCCAAGATTAGAAGGGAAGTGGAAAATTGGGAAGTAATTTTACATTCCTTTACTCTGATAAAGGCTCCATTTTTAAGATATACAGAGAAGTGATGCAAATTTATAAGACTACAAGTCATTACCCAATTGACAAATGGTCAAATCATATTAACATTTAGCTCTTAGATGAAGTAATTGACGCTATTTATAGTAATGTGAAAAAATGCTCTAAATCATCATTGAGTAGAGAAATGCAAATCACAACAACTAAGAGGTACCACATTACACCTATTAGATTGGCTAACATGATAAAACAAGAACATGATAAATGTTGGAGATATTTGAAAATTGGAACACAGATGCATTGTTGATGAACCTATGAACTGATCCAACCATTCTAGAGAGCAATTTGGAGCTATGCCAAAAGTTCCATAAAACTGTGCATACTATTTGATTCTGCAATATGACTACAAGGTCTACATTCCAAAAAGATCATTAAAAAGGGAAAAGTACCCAAAAGTACTTGTAGCAACTCTTTTTTTTTGTGGTAGCTAAAATGGAAATTAAGGGGATGTACAATAATTGGGGAACGACTGAACTATTTGTGGTATATTAATGTATCCCACATTTTTCCATAATAAATGATATGCAGGCAGAATTCAGAAAGTACCTACAAATAAAACATAGCAAATCACAAAAGTACCTACAAAAACTTACATGAATCAATGCTGAGTAAAGTGAGCAGAAACAGGAAAATAGTGTACCCAGTAACAAAAACATTGTGTGATGACTTTTTTAGACATAGCTATTTTTAGCAATGTAGTAATCAAAGACAATTCCAAAAGTGTCATGATGGAAAATGTTGTCAATATCCAGAGAAACAACTGAGTCCAAATGCAGATAGAGCCATACTATCTCTCTCTCTCTCTCTCTCTCTCTCTCTCTCTCTCTCTCTCTCTCTCTTTCTCGTTTTTCTTTCACAAGGTTTTCCTTATTTGTTTTCATTCTTATTTTTAAACATAACTAATGTTGAAATATATTTAATATGATTGTACCTAATAAACCTATATCTGGTTATATGTTATTTTGGGTCGGCATATAGAGATCGAGATGGAAAATTATAACTCAAAATCTTATAAAAGTGAATGTTGAAACTAATAAATAACTTTTTAAAAGAAAATAAGTGATTAATAAATACCTGAAGGATTAAAAAATATTCTACTTTTCCAGTCTTCCTACTCCTATGGCAAGCAAAAACATAGTTAAAACCCCATTTTAGCTATTTAGTTGACGCCTTGTTTCAGTTTCAGTTTCTTCTGAGCCTTGCCCATGATTAAGAAGCTCAACTTGGGAACCTCACAAGTGAAACATAGAACTGATGCAACAGGAAGGGGAGGGGCTAATGACCATATATAAGGAGAGGCCTAGGCTGGAGAGAGCAGAAGTAAGAAGGGAGCTCTTGTGGTGGAGAAGGAGAAAACTTGTAGTATCTTGGCACTCTATGTTTGTCTCTTCTTTCTGTGTTGTTTGTGATCCTTTCTACGGAAGCCGTGGGACCTTACTGGAAGCCCTGAGATATGATTTCCTGGTTGTCTGTTTACAGAAGGCCTACAGGAGGGTTTTGGAGGTCCAAGGACTGTACTGATGATTTGTATTGACTTCTTGAACCTTGTTCGTGGGTTTGTGTTGATTTGTATACTGATGATTTATATTGAGGTCTCAGACCTTGTTGGTGGGTCTGAGTTGATTTCACAGGTAGATAGTGAATTGATGAAGGTACCAGCAATGTGCATGAATAATATTGTGGCTCTGTTAAGCTTTGTCTTCCCAGCAACTGGAACTGTGAAGGACTTGAGGTTGATTGGACACTGTGAGCTTCAATATTGAATGGGAACTGGATAAGCAACTGGATGAAAAACTGGACAAGGAACTGGACAAGGAACTGGGAGCTGCCTGCATTTGAACCTAGGTGACAGTTCTGTAGATTTGGGCAGGAGCTGGCACCATGGAAGAGGAACCATGGAAGCAAATAACCAGCCTCAAGTCAAGATGAAAAGATCTATTCTTGGGTACCTGATGCTGACTGAAAAGATTATGATTTACTGTGATCCTGGGGTGAACAACTTTGACCTTTTTACTTTCTGTCCATTAAGGAGAAAAGCCTCTTTAAGGATAATTGAATTAAGGACTTACTAAATGATTGTACTTTTTTTTCCCTTGATTGAATTAAGGACTTTTAAAATGATTTGAGTGCGCACTTTGGTGAAAACTATGAGGTCATTTTAGTGAAAAGTTGTTATGTCAAAATACTGTGAATGCTGTACTTTGATTTCTCTCAATGTTTTGTCTTAGTTTATTATTCAATAAATAGAGAGTTCACTATACTATGTAACCAGAACCTTGAAGCTATGCACAGCAGCATTCTGTTGGAAAGCTGCTTGTGCTTGGCTTAACATCTGCACTGTGTTCTTCTCCATGACTTTTATATTCTACCTACTTTGGACTTCTTGCTGTTCTTCATATTCAGGACTCTACTTCACAACTCTTCCCATTTACATTAGTTGTCTCTCATGCATGTTATGATTTCCCTCTTCCCATCTGCCTTCTCACTTCCTTCAAGGCTCAGTAGACCTTTCACAGTCTCTATAGCTAGTGCCTTCTCTCTAAAGTCACCTTACATTTAGCCCTCTATATAGTATGTGTGTGCAGACTTATTTGAGAACTCTCTTCCCTTGTTAGAATAAGAGCTCCTTGAGAAAAAAAAATACTGTTTCCACCTCTTTCTTTGTATCCTTGGTGCATATCACAGTTTTGGACACATAGAAAGTATTTAATAAATGTTTATTGACTAACAGGTTAATCAAGAAAGCCAATGTGTGGTAAATCATGTTTAGGAAAATAAATCCAGAAATTACTATATGATTTGGTTGAGATATATATATATATATATATATATATATATATATATATATATTGCTTTTTTGGAGGGCAATTGGGGTTAAGTAACTTGCCCAGAGTCACGTGGCTCAGTTCTTTTGTTTGTGTGGGTTAAGTGTCTCAGCCTGGATATGAACTCAGGTCCTTCTGACTCCAGGGCCAGCTCTCTACTCACTGCACCACCTAGCCGCCCCTAATTTGGTTGGTATATTAATGAAAACTAATATTTGTATAGTTAATTCACATTTGCAGATCACTATGTATTTTTTATCATTTGCTTTTGATAATGATAACTTTAGTATCACACATAGCATATCCATTTTAGATGTTATGATACTAAGTTTAAGCATTTTTTCCAGTTTTCCTCAGCTATCATTGTATTCTGTCATTTGGTCCATATTCAAAGCCATTCCAATTTATTAGAGCCTTACAGAGCTTACAGTCTTAAGTGAAAATGTTTGATTACCAAGGATATCATATCTTCAGTGCTATAATGTGGCATCAGAGAAGGTTTATATAGAGGCATTGTTTTTCTTTTTTTTAATTAATTTATTAGTTTAGTTTCAGTTAACAAGATTCAATTCCATAGTTCCTTGATTTTCAAATTTCCTTTACTACCCTCCCCCCTCCCCTCATGACAGCACATAGTACAGTATAGGGTCTGCAAATGCATTCCTATTAAACATTATTCCAATTACAAAGGTATATTGTACTAGGTGGGATGAAAGATGGTAAGGAAGAAGTAAAACCAAACAATGAGAAGAGCAAGATCATTTAGTTTGCTTTCTTCAGGATTCAGGCTCAGTTCTTTCTAGTTATATCTCTGGATGGCACATTTCTCACTTTCTTGAGTCATTTGGGATTAACTTATATCACTGCATTGCTGAAAAGAGTCCAGTCTGCCATAGTTGGTCGTCACAGATATGGTATGTCTGTGATTGTCTACAAATTTCTTCTGATTCTACTCTTCTCGCTCAGCATCAGTTTGGATAAGTCTCTCCAGGTAATTATGAAATCCATCACCTCCTCGTTTCTTATAGCACAATAAAATTCCATTACATTCATATACCACAACTTGTTTAGCCATTCCCCAATTGATGGGCACCCCTTTAGTTTCCAATTCTTTGCAACCACAAAAAGGGCTGCTAAAAATATTTTTGTACATATGGGTCTTCCTCTCACTTCTATGATCTCTTTGGGATATAACCCTAGAAGTGGTATGGCTGGGTCAAAGGGTATGAAATTATTTATAATCCTTTGGGCATAATTCCAGATTGCTCTCCAGAATGGTTGGATAAGTTCACAACTCCACCAGCAATGTATTAGCGTTCCAATTTGCCCACATCCTCTCCAGCATTTGTCACTTTCTTGTTTTGTCATCTTAGCCAATCTGACTGGAGAGATGTGGTATCTCAGAGTTGTTTTGATTTGCATTTCTCTAATTAATAGTGATTTAGAGCATTTCTTCATATGCTTATAGATATCTTTAATTTCTTTCTCTGAAAACTTCCTATTCATATCCTTTGACCATTTATCAATTGGGGAATGACTTGTATTCATATGGATTTGGCTCAATTCTCTATAAATTTTAGAAATGAGTCCTTTATCAGAGACACAAGTTGTAAAAATTCTTTCCCAATTTCCCACCTCCCTCTTGATCTTGGTTACATTGGCTTTGTTTGTACAGAAGCTTTTCAATTTAATGTAATCAAAATTATCCATTTTGCATTTTATAATGCTCTCTAATTCTTGTTTGGTCCTAAGATCTTCCCCTCTCCACAGATCTGTCAGGTAAACTATTCCTTGCTTTCCCAAATTTCTTACAGTATCATCCTTTACACCTAGATCATGCACCCATTTAGACTTAATTTTGGTATATGGTGTTAGATAATGATCTATGCCCAGTTTCTGCCATACTGTATTCCAGTTTTCCCAGCAGTTTTTGTCAAATAGTGCATTCTTATCCCAAAAACTGGGGTCTTTGGGTTTATCGAACAACAGATTGCTATATTCATTAACTGCTGGGTCTCCTGCACCTAATCTATTCCATTGATCCACTACTCTACACCTCTGCCAGTACCAAGCAGTTTTGATGACTGCTGCTGTATAATACAGATGAAGATCTGGCATAGCTAGTCCACCTTCCCTAGCATTTCTTTTCATTAATTCCCTTGATATTCTAGACTTTTTGTTTTTCCAAATAAATTTTGTTATTATTTTGTCTAACTCTACAAAGTAGTTTTTTGGTAAATTGATTGGAGTGGCACTAAATATATAATTTAGTTTGGGTAAAATTGTCATTTTTATTATATTAGCTCGACCCAGCCATGAGCAATTGATATTTTTCCAACTATTTAGACCTGTTTTTATTTGTGTGAGAAGTGTTTTGTAGTTGTGATCATATAGATTCTGGGTTTGTTTTGGCAAGTAGATTCCCAAATATTTTATAATGTCTACAGTGACTTTAAATGGGATTTCTCTTTCTATCTCTTGCTGTTGAGTTTTATTAGAGATGTACAGGAATGCTGAGGATTTATGTGGGTTCATTTTATATCCTGCAACTTTGCCAAATTTATTTATTGTCTCAAGTAATTTTTTACTTGATTCTCTAGGATTCTCTAAGTATATCATCATATCATCTGTGAAGAGTGAAAGCTTGGTCACTTCTTTGCCTAATTTGATTCCTTTGATTTCTTTTTCTTCTCTAATTGCTACTGCTAACGTTTCTAGTACCAGATTGAATAAGAGGGGTAATAGTGGACACCCTTGTTTCACTGCTGATCTTATTGGAAAGGCTTCTAGTTTATCCGAGGCATTTTTTTTTCACAAATAAATAACATTTTAAGTTATTTAAATGAGATAACATATGTAAAGTACTTTGTAGACTTTAAAAGTCCTGTTTGCATGTTTAAAATTATTATTATTACTTAGTGAATCATCCCTATTTTTTTGTGGAGAGGTAACTCATTCCAAACTCTGGATAAATGAGATGGATTAATGCTGTTTTCACATGTAGTAATTCTTCCTCTCATTTTTTCCTAAACGTTCTGTAATAAATTGAGAAGACTAAAATCATCATTCTTGTCATATTCTGTTTTGGCTGAAAAGATATGACCTCTGTGGATCTTCTCTGGTGCTTGGACAGTATCTATTTTCAGCTTTATCCATGGATGGTTTTAATGAAAAGAGAAAATTTCAGCTAATCATTAGGATATTTTGTTCTAGGGAAACGAAGCAAGCAGATATTTAGAAATGCATTAACATCGAAATTTTCACTTCTTAGTGAAATAATAAAGTGAAATATTCACAGGTACACAAAGTCAGTGAGTAATGTCCAGATCCAATTCTTTTTTGAAAAAAAAATATAGTGCAGGAACTGGTGGTAAGTGTACTTGTGATAATCAAAGAATATAATAGCTATTTTTTAAAAATCACAAAAGTGAACATTAATATTTTAGTTGAAAATAATAATGTTTCTGAAATTCATAAAAGTGTAATTTTCCTATTATCACCGTAAGTTGACCATTAGGGAGGTTCCACCTATACTGACATAATAATTATTAAAGGAATTATTAATGACTGGATCTTGAACTTGATCACTTTGGGGATTACTTTTTTGTTTGTTGTTTTATTTCCCCACGGGCTAATTGTAATGCCTAGTGCCCGGAGACTATTGGGTTATCCTTTCCTAAGACCCAAGAAGGAAGGAATAGGCTGGCATGCACCAACCTGATGAGAGAAGGAAATAGAGATGGACAAGCTATTGTACAGCAACCCAAAACTTCATCTAATCTTTTTTTTTTTAATTAAACAAATGCTTTATTAACTTCTGGTTTACATCATTCATTTCCACCAGATTATGAGTTACATTTTTCCCCCATTTTTTCCCTACCCACCACCCCAGAATAGCAGTCCCACCAGATATACCCTCATCCAATCTGCTCTCTCCCATATCTTCTCCCATACCCCCTTCGACTTTGCCATTAGGGCAAGGTGAATCTCTGAGCCCCAGTGCTTGGACATCTTATGAAACATTTAATTTTAAAACTTCGATTTTCAGATCCATTCCCTTTCTCCCCTGTCACCCACTCCCTCTGAGAAGATAAGCAATTCAGTATGTGTTGTACATGTATATCTATGCAAAACATTACCATAGAAGATATATTGTAAAAGACTGCTTATATTTCCCTCCCACCTGTCTCACCTCCCACCTGGTCCACTCCCTACTTTGATCCTGTCCCTCTTTGATAATGGGTACTTCTAACCTCCACTCTACCCAGAATGCCCTCCCCTCCATCATCCCCCCTCTCATCTACCTTTCCCCTACTCAGGAGAGTGAGTGAGGGTAAGATATTCCATTTAGTATGTATGTGATTCTCTCCTTGAGCCAACTTCAATGAGAATATGCTTTTGCCTTTTTGACTTCCTGTTTTCCCCTCCTCTACAACTACTTCTCCTTGCCTCTTCTACATGAGATAGTTTCCCTACCCTGTCTCTCTCCATCTCCTCTTGCTACTTTCCTCTCTCACCTCTTGACTTCACCCCTTAAGAATCATCCCCTCCTTGGGGCTGCTAGGTGGCGCATCGAGCAGAGAGCCAGCCCCAGAGCCCGAAGGACCCGAGCTCAGATCTGTCCCCAGACACCCAACACGCAAACAAAAACCCAGCCACGTGAACCTGGGCAAGTCACACAACCCCAATTGCCCTCCAAAATCTTGATTAACTTCTCACTTTTCTCAATGCTGATATATGATCCCATTCTCCCATTGTGGCCCATCTGAATCTCTGAAGGTCCTTTCATTTCATGTCATAAAATGTATTGCTATTTTTTTTTTCCTTTGTGGCATTCATACTCTGTTCATAAGATACCGGAATGTCGATTCACTGTCAATCCTGACCTACTTTCCCTATGCCCTGCCCCT
Organism: Gymnobelideus leadbeateri; assembly: GCA_011680675.1. Taxonomy (NCBI): domain Eukaryota; kingdom Metazoa; phylum Chordata; class Mammalia; order Diprotodontia; family Petauridae; genus Gymnobelideus; species Gymnobelideus leadbeateri. The sequence goes on along the minus strand of WOXC01008792.1, from coordinate 204,031 downwards.
ACTAGCCCATGGCACCATATATTTCTTTTTTTTATTTAAATGAATGCTTTATTAACTTCTCTTTTACATCATTAATTTCCTCCAGATTTTGAGTTAAAATCATATCCCCCCCCCCCGATTTTCCCCTACCCACCCTCCCAGAATAGCAGTCCTGAAAGATATTGCTTCCTGCAATCTGCTCTCTTCCATATCATCTCCCATACACCTTTCAACTTTTCCATTAGAGGAAGGTGAATCTTTGTGACCCAATGCCTGCACATCATATCTCCCAATTAGAAGCAAAAGAAACATTTAATCTTAAGACCTTGAAATTCAGATCCATTTCCTTCCTCCCTTGTCACCCATTCCCTCTTGGGAGATAAGTAATTCAGTATATGTTGTACATGTCTAGCTATGCAAAACACTATCATAGTAGATATATTGTACTAGGCTGCTTATAATTCCTTCCCACTCATCCCACACCCCACCTGATCCATTCCATACTTGATCCTGTCCCTCTTCGAAAGTGGGTACTTCCAACCTCCCCTGCCCCCAAGGATGCCCTCCCATCCATCATCCCTCCTCTCATCCCCCTTCCCCCTAGCCTGCTGCAAGTTGAGATATCCCATTTATAATGCATGTCATTCTTTCCTAGAACCAAATTCAATGAGAATGTGGTTTTGCCTCTTTACCTTCCTATTCTCCCCCTCCCTTGCAACCACTTCCCCTTGCTTCTTCTACATGAGATAGTTTACCCTACCTTGTCTCTCCCCATCTCCTCTTGCCACTTTCCTCTCTCACCTCATAATTTCACCCCTTGAGTATCCTCCCTTCCCAACAAATTCAACCTATGCCCTCTATCCATATATAACTGTTACAATATAAATACACATTCACATATGTATTCATATTACCCTACACCCTTCTTCCATTATTTTCATACTGAGAAATGTTTCATCAGTCACTGTTATTGTTTTTCCATATAGGAATATAAATAGTTCAACTTTGATGAGTTCCTTTTGATTTCTTTTCACCGATTACCTTCTCAGGCATCTCTTGCTTCTTGTGTCTGGATGTCAACTTTTCTAATCAATTATGTTTTTTTTTTTTCCTCAAGAATGCTTGAAAGTCCTCTATTGCACTTAATGACCATATTTTCCCCTGAAACAAAATACCCAGTTTTTTCTGGGTGGGTGACCCTTGGGTTCAATCCCAGCTCTTTTGCCCTCTGGAATATCATATCCCATGCCCTAGGATCCCTCACTGTAGAAGCTGCCAGGTCCTGGGCTATTCTGATTGTGTTTCCACAATATTGAAATTGTTTCTTCCTGGCTAGTTGTAATATTTTCTCCTTAATCTGGGGATTCTGGAATCTGGCTATAATATTCCTGGGAGTTTTCTTTGTGGGATCTTTTTCAGGAGCTGATCGGTGGATTCTTTCAACCTCCACTCTACCCTCTGGATCTAAAAAATCAGGGCAATTTTCCTTGAGAATTTCTTGATGGGTGATTTCTAGGTTCTTTCTTTGATCATGGCTTTCTGGTAGTCCAATAATTTTCAAATTTTCTCTCCTGGATCTATTTTCCAGGTCAGTGGTTTTTCCCATGAGATATTTCACATTACCTTCTAATCTTTCATTTGTTGGGATCTGCTTAACAGCATCTTGATTTCTCATAATGTCACTAGCTTCCATTTGATTCAGTCTAACTCTGAAGGAATGAATCTCCTCAGTGAACTTTTGAGATTCTTTTTCCATCTGGCAAATTCGGGTTTTTAAGGCATTCTTCTCCTCATTGTCCTTTTGGGCCTCCCTTGCCATTTGAGTTAGCCTATTTTTTAAGGTGTTGTTTTCCTCAGTCAGGCTGTTGACCCTCATTTCATACTTTTCCCACATCCTTCTCATTCCCCTTTCCAATTTTTCCTCCACTTCTCTTATTTGATTTTTAATGTCCTTCTTATGGTCCTCTATTGCCTGCAACACACTCATGTTTTCACCTGAGGCTTGTGGAGTGGGACTTCTGACCTCACAGTCCTCTTCCCCTATGCTTCGACCCTCTTTGCCCCCAAAGTAGGTATCAAAGGTTTCATTTTTCTGTTTAATTTGTTTCCTTTGCCTTGGCATGTTGCTACTTAATTACCTGACTTTTGGGCTTGTTTCCACAGTATGTCTTTGCCGACAGATAGGGGAATTTTCATCCCAAACATGTTGGGTGGCAACTTCTGTTTTTGGCAAGCTGGAAATCCACCCACAACCTCCACCCCAGATCACAATCCAGATCCACGGAGGTTAAAGCAAGAGTGATTACTCCCTAAGACTGATCGTTGGATGTCCCTACAGTTGGCAGGCCAGGAGCTGGTGTTTCCTCTGAAAACTACAAAATGGCGTGTCTCCTCAGCTGCTCCCAGCCCCCAGGGTAGGAAGCCGACATATTCCCCAAATACTTGTTCCAAAGTCCACAGGGCACTAACTTCTCACTTTGTCCTAGACTTGTCTATGTTGATAATTCTGGAATCGCCACAGCTGCTGGTGTTCTGGGGTCCCTCCAGCCAGCTGCTGGCCCTGCTGCCCTGGGTCTAAAACATCGACTCAGGCAGACCTGTGCTCGGCTCCCCAATCTCTTCGTGCTGCACTGCCAGCTCCTAGACTGCTGCGCTTTTCCTTCCCACAGGGCTGCTGGGCTGCCCTCAGCAGTAGGTTAGCTTCTCTGTGTCATTCTGTGGGTGTTGGGGCTCCAGAAGTTGTTCAGAGTCCCCTTTTATATAATTTGGAGGTAATCTTGGGACAGAGAGGCTTGGATGAGCTGTTTCTACTCCACCATATTGTCTCTGCCCCCTCGGCACCATATATTTCAACTGAAACAGAACATTCATTCATTCATTTAGTCAGTCAGTCAATTAGCAATTGCTTTTTTAATCTATGAAGATGGGAAAAAAGAAAAAAATACTGCGTACCTTCAAGAAGCATATATTCTTGATGTAAACGTTTCTGAAAAGAATGATGCTCCAATTTTATATTTATTTATCTTAGATATGACTGTAGTCAAGATATATTATGAAGGACTATTCAAGAAGCTACTAGAATTAATGGAAAACACATGAAAAAATGCAGATTCATACAGTATAAATACAATGTAGTATGAAGATATTACTGAATTGGAAAGCACTGGTTGGCTGTTGTCCTTCATTCTCAGAGTGGATCAAAACAGCATCACTATACTAAAGTTAAGTTACTGGGGCAGCTAGGTGGCACAGTGAGTAGAGCGCTGGCCCTGGAGTCAGAAGGACCTGAGATCAGATCCGGCCTCAGACACTTAACACGCACAAACAAACAAACAAACAAACAAAAAACCTAGCCGTGTGACCTTCGGCAAGTTACTTAACCCCAATTGCCCTAAAAGGGGCGGCTAGGTGGCGCAGTGAGTAAGAGGGCTGGCCTTAGAGTTGGGATGACCCGAGATCAAATCCGGCCTCAGGAAATGAGCACCGACACATAAATAATAACTAGCCGTGTAACCTTGAGCAAGTTACTTAACCCCAATTGCTTAAAAAAAAAAAAAGTTACTGTGTGTCTTGCTGATCAGACCAATATATGCTCTTCCACAAGTCAGGCACAAATAGTCAGTGTGAATATTTGGGGTAGGTTCTCTAAGTTTGTGTATCTCACATTTCTCTTATGCTATTTCATTTCTGCTTTGCTCATAGAGAATTGTGCCTTCTTTGATGAGGGCACAGCATGCTGGTTGGTACTATGCTAGTGGCTCACAAGTCAAGCAATCAATTACAAAGTTCTTCAGAACGATTTTGATGGTACTTTTGTATCATTCCTTTTTAAAATTTTATTTATAAATTTTTGGTTTTCAGTGTTCATTTCACCAAGATTTTTACTTTCAAATTTTCTCCCCATCTCTCTCTGCACTTGACCACAGGATGGAATGCACTTTGATTATGACTTCCCCCATCTCCTCTCCCTTCTATCACACCACTATTATTCCTTTCCCCATTATTTTCTTGTAAGGCAAGATGTATTTTTATACCCATTGCCTGCATAGCTCATTTTGTAGTTTCATGCAACAACAATTTTTAATATTTGCTTTTAAAACTTAGAATTCTGAATTCTCTCCCTTCTTCCCTCTCCAGCCACCATCATTGAGAAGGGAAACAATTCAATATATTTAATATAGTCTATAAATGTATAATTATGCAAAACACTTCTGTAAGTGTCATGCTGTGAAAGACTAACAATAGGGCGTCCTGGGGACATGATGGCAGCGGCGGCCGGGGCCCTGCTTCGGGGGCTCGTGGGGTCGGCCAGGGCGCTGGTGCCTGTAAGGAGGGAGAGCGGCCCGGGGGCCCACGACGCAGTGGCGGCGGCCCGAAGCCCGCCCACTGTTAAACAGTGGGATGAAGTGACCCATAATCAACTCTCTGCTTTTGGAGAATATGTGGCTGAGATCCTACCCAAATATGTCCAGCAAGTTCAGGTATCTTGCTTCAGTGAATTAGAGATCTGTATCCATCCCTATGGAGTTGTCCCTGTGCTGACATTCCACAAAGACCACACCAATGCCCAGTTCAAGTCCTTGGCTGATTTGGGAGCAGTTGATGTCCCAACCCGACAGAACCGTTTTGAGATTGTTTATAACCTGCTTTCTCTGCACTTCAATACTCGGATCCGAGTGAAGACATATGCAGATGAGTTGACTCCTGTTGATTCAGCAGTCTCCATACACAAAGTTGCAAATTGGTATGAAAGGGAAATCTGGGACATGTTTGGAGTCTTCTTTGCCAATCACGCCGATATCAGGAGGATTCTGACAGACTATGGCTTTGAGGGCCATCCTTTCCAGAAAGACTTCCCTCTCTCTGAATATGTAGAGGTCCGCTATGATGATGAAGTGAAGCATGTTGTGGCTGAGCCAGTGGAGCTGGCCCAGCAGTTCCGGAAGTTTGGTCTGAACTTCCCCTGGGAGGCTTTCCCTGCCTTTCGACAGCCTCCAGAGAGCCCCAGACTAGAGGCTGGAGAAAAGAAACCTGAAGCAAAGTAGCTTCAGGCAAGGGCAGAGCCTGCCTTGTATCTGAATATGTAAATAAAGTCTCCAACCTGGAAAAAAAAAGAAGACTAACTATGTTTTCCTCCATCCCATTTATTCTATATTCGCCTTTGACCCAGTCTCTTTTCAAAAGTCTTTGCTTTTGACTATCCCTTCCTCCAATCTGCCTTCTCTTCTTTTCCCCCTCCTCTTCCTGTATGGACTCCCTCCTTACTTTCTGGTAAGGTAAGTTATTCAGTAGAGCGTGTATGTTATTCTCTCCTTAAGACAAAGCCAAAGAGAGTAAAGTTCACTCATTATATCTCAACTTCCCCCTCTTACCCTCACATTTTCTTTGCCTTTTTCATGTTATCCCATTTTATCCTTCCCATTCTTATTCTCCAAATATATTCTTCTCTCACCACTTAATTTTATTTTTTCAGATATTGTCCCTTTTTACTCAATTCACCTTACATCATTTATCTGTCTATCTATCTCTATCTAAGTATTCCCTCCAACTACTCTAATACTGAGTAAAGGCTCGTGAGCTAGAAATTATCATATTTTTATGTAGGAATGTAAACAGTTCAACTTTAATAAATTCGTTATGATTTCTCTTTCTGGTTTACCTTTTCATGCTTCTCTTCATGTATTTGAAAGTTAAAATTTTTTTGTTCAGTTCTGGTCTTTTTATCAAGAATGCTTGAAATTCCTCTATTTCACTGAATATGCATTTTCCCTCTGAAGTATTATAAGCAGTTTTGCTGGTTAGATGATTCTTGGTTTTAATCTGAGCTCCTCTGATCTCTGGAATATCATATTACAAGCCCCCTTAATGTAGAAGATACTAGATCTTCTGTCATCCTGATTGTGTTTCCACAATATTCAAATTATTTTCCTGACTGCTTTTAATATTTTCCCTTGACCTGGGAACTCTAGAATTTGGCTATAGTATTCTTAAGAGTTTTCTTTTTGGAATCTCTTTTAAGAGGTGATGGATAGATTCTTTAAATTTCTACTTTCCCCTCTCATTCTATAATATCGAGACAGTTTTCCTCTATAGTTTCTTGAAAGATAATGTCTAGGATCTTTATTCTGATCATGACTTTAAGGTAGTTCAATAATTTAAAAATTATCTTTCCTTAATCTATTTTCTAGGTCAGTGTTTTTCCAATTCAATATTTCACATTGTCTTCTCTTTTTTTTTATTCATTTGGTTCTGTTTTATAATTTCTTGATTTCTCATAAAGTCATTAGCTTCCAATTGCTCCATTCTAATTTTGAAGGCAATATTTTTTCAGTTATCTTTTAGACCTCTTTTTTCATTTGACCAATTCTGCTTTTTAAGGTATTCTTCTTCTCTATGACTTTTTGAACCTGTTTTGTCATTTGATTAAGTCTATTTTTAAAGTGTTGTTTAATTCAGTATTTTTTAAGTCTCCTTTAGTAAACTGTTGAGCTCTTATTGATGATTGTCTTGCTTCACTCTCATTTCTCTTCCTAAGTTTAACTCTACTTTCCTTATTTGATTTTCAAAATCTTTTTGAGCTTTTCTGCAGCCTGTGACCAATTCATACTTTTTTTCTGGAGGCTTTTGATGTAGGAGCTAAGACTTTGTTGTCTTCTGGTTGTATATATTGATCTTCTTTGTCACAAAAATAAGATTCTATAGTCTGAGTTTATTTTATTCTGTTTGCTCATCTTCCCAGCCAAATACTTGACTTTCTAACTGTTTGTCAAGGGAGCACTTTGCTCTAGTGGTGTGGAAGTGGGGGTGGATCTACTCTCTAAGATTTCAAGGGTTTTATGTCAACTGCTCAATCGCCTACCGTCTTTGTGCCTAGAGCTTCAGAAACAAACAGTGCTGCTGCTACTCTTGCTGCTGCTGCTGTTTCTTCTGCTGCTTCTGTGGCTGACACCACCTACAGCACCTTGGGACTGTGTCCTGACCATGGTCCTCTGTCACCAAGATCCCACAGAGTTTTCCCAGTGACCTTCTATGATGACTTCGGCCTTTGTGGGTTGAGAAGTCTGCAAACTGCCATGCCTGCCGGTGATTCAGTCCCTTGAGTTCTTCTCTGTCCCCATGTGTGCCACTGTGGCCCATACTAGACTGTGCTTTGCTCCTGGCCTGGTGTGATATGTTCTTCCTGACCATCTTTCAGGTTGTTTCTGCCTTTGGATGTGTTTCATTCTGTAATTTTATGGGTTCTGTAGCTCTCGAATATTTAAAGTAATTTTTACAGCTCTTTGGAGGTGTTTTGGGGATTTCTCAAACAAGTGCCTGCTTTTACTCTATTGTCTAACTCATCCCATTCCTATTTTAACTTTATTTTGCTTTTTTTTAGGGCAATTGCGATCAAGTGACTTGCCTAAAGTCACATGGCTAGTAAGTGTGTCAAGTGTCTGAGGTCATATTTGAACTCAGGTCCTCCTGACTCCAGGGCTGGTGTTCTATTCACTATGCCACCTAGCTGCCCTTGTGTAACTTCTTTAAGTCATGATATGAGTGCCTGTCTTGTGTAAGTTTTCCACAAGACAGTCTTTTACACAGATGTACATTTGGAATTCAAATAATGTGACCAGCTCATTGCAGTTCCACTCTCTGCAGTAAAGTTTGAATGCATGGCACTTTAGTTCAAGAAAGGACCTCAGTGTCTTGTACCTTATCCTGCCAGCTAATTTTCATAATCTAAGAAAATTCAAATGGAATTTGTTCTGTTTCCTGGCATGGTGCATGGCTACTGTTCAGGTTTTACATGTATACTATATGGTCAATACAATGACTCTGTAGACCTTTAATTTGGTAATCGGTCTAATGCCCTTTCTCTCTCACATACTCTCCTTCATAGTCTCTTAAACACTGAGCTTGTTCTACCAACATCATTATCAATGTGTATATCCCTGGAAAATTTATACTACCAAGGTAAGTAAACTTATCCACAATATTCAAAACTTCTCGATTTGCTCTAACACATGTTTCTACATATGTCTGGTGTGGTACTGACTGGTTTTATTGGTGTTAATTCTCACATTAAAATTAGCCCTAGGAGCAGAAAATTGATCCATACTTTGTTGCATCTCAGCTTCAGAGGCTACATTGAGTACACGAATATCTGGCTACAAAAAAAATCATACAGCACCAGTCCCTTCACATTAGTCTTTGCTTGTAGTCTTTCAAGTTAAATAATTTTCCATCAGTGTGGTATCTGGCCTTTATTTGGTGTTTATTCACATTGAAAGCATCTCATTGAAGTGCTGCATTTATTTAAATGAAGGATTAACTGAAACATTCCCCATGAATCTAACAGAAACCTCATAATTTAGAAGTTATATTTTGCAGATTGTGTTGTAGTATTTCAATATTAAGGAATTAAGGAAAAAAAACAATGGGGTCTTTAAACATGAAACAACAACAACAACAACAACAACAACAACAGCAACAACAACAACAACATCGATTGGAAAGTTTATCCTAAGATCCATAGCTTAAGTTCATGTTATTTTATCTTGTTATCCAACACATGATGCAAATTTTTCAACCTATGATTGAATGTTAAATTCAGGAACCTGGCTTATAATGTTCACATACTCAGTGGCAATAAACTCTCTCCAGAGCCCCTGGACTGCATATAGTAGTTGGATTAAGTAACCATTCTGGTGTAATTTCTCTAGAGTTATCCTGCTTGGATCTAGGTTGCTGTCTTGGGAAGTGGTGCTGGGGTAAGAAATGCCAGTGTGGCAGTGTGGTGTCTTTGGAGATGGCACAATTCTCAGACTTATGACAACATTTTCAAAAACCCCAGTCATTTGAGATAGAGCTGTCACCATTCTGGGAGCAGAATTCTACTGTGGTAAAGAGCTCAAAAGTCAAGTAATTGCTGGGAAGATGAAGAAGCAGAGGAACTACTATAGACCCATAGAATCCTTTCTTGAGGACAAAAACGATCAAAGCAGGAAACAGAAGAAAGACAAAGAAGTCAGAATTCCTGCACCAAAAGGTTCCAAGAAAAATATTAAATACTCATAGGCCACAGAGGAGCTCAAGAATGATATTGAAAACCCAGTAAGTGAAGTGGGGGAAAAATTGGGAAGATAAATCAGAATTGTGCAAGAAAATCATGAAAAGAGAGTCAACAGCCTGTTAAAGGAGACCCAAATATATCAAAGAAAATAACACCTTAAAAATAGACTAACTTGGTGTAGCCAAGATGGCAAAGTAGAAACAGAACTTCCAAAGTGCTCTGCCCCACAGCACTTCCAAACAATGTAAAACAGGATTCTGAACAACTTTTGGAACCCCAGCACCCACACAGAAAGACACAGAGAAGTTAAACTCCTGCTGAGGACAGCCCAGCAGCCCTGCAGGCAGCGGCCAGTGCATAGCTCTGAGAGTGGGCAGCACAGTGCACTGGGAGCTGAGCCCAGGCCTGAGAGAGGCTCGGTTTTAGCCCCAGGGCAGCTGGGCCAGCAGCCAGCTGGAGGGACCCCAGAACACCAGCAGCTTGAGGAGATTCCAGAATTACCAGCACAGATATGCCTAGGAAAAACTGAGAGGTTGGTGCCCTATGGACTTTGGGACCAGTATTTAGGGAACACGTTGTCTTCTTCCCCTGGAGGCAAAAAGTGGCTGAGGAAATGCGGTACAGAGGCCATTTTGCAGCATCAGTGGCAGCTCAAGCTCCTGGTCTGCAAACTGGAGAGAGATCCAGCAATCGTTCTGGGGTTAATCACTCTTGCTTTAACCTGCTTGGATCTGGATTGTGGTCTTGGGGGTAGGTCTGGGGTGCGTATCCAATTTGCCAGAGAGGGTGGATGCTTGACATAGGCCACGCAAACTCAGGAAGTTGTGAAGACCCCACGTTTGGGACAGAAGCTCTCCTGTCTGGTGGCAGAGTCCTGCTGTGGCAATAAGCCCAAAAATAAAGTAAATAAGTGGAAATATGCCTAGGCAAAGGAAACAAAATAAACAGAAAAATGTAACTTTAGACTGCGATTTGGGGGGGCAAAGAGGATCAAAGCATGGCACAGGAGGAGGACTTTGAGGTCAGAACTCCTGCACCAAAAGCCCCAAATAAAAGAAGTGGGGGAAAAATTGGGAAGGGAAATGAGAAAGATGCAAGAAAAGTATGAAATGAGGGTCAACAGCCTGACTGAGGAAAACAACACCTTAAATAACAGAACGACTCAAATGGCAAAACAGGTCCAGAAAGGCAATGAGAAGAAGAATGCCTTAAAAAGCCGAATTTGCCAGATGGAAAAAGAATCTCAAAAGCTCACCGAGGACAAGCATTATTTCATAATCAGACTGAAGCAAATGGAAGCTAGTGACTTTATGACAAATCAAGTTATTATTAAACATATGCAAACAAATGGAACGATAGAAGGGAATGAGAAATATCTCATGGGAAAAACCACTGATCTGGAAAATAGATCCAGTAGAGATAATTTCAAAATTATTGGACTACCTGAAAACCAGGATAAAAGAAGGAACCTAGAAATCCTCCCTCAAGAAATTCTGAAGGAAAATTGCACCGATGTTTTAGAACCAGAGGGGGAAATAGCATCCATCAATCTCCTCCTGGAAAGGTCCCAAAAAAAAACTCCCAGGAATATTTTAGCCAGGCTCCAGAATCCCCAGATCAAGGAGAAAATATTACAAGCAGCCAGGAAGAAACAATTACAATATTGTGGAATCATAATCAGAATAGCACAGGACCTGGCACCTTCTACACTGAGGGATCAAAGGGCATGGAATATGATATTCCAAAGGGCAAAAGAGCTGGGATTGAAGCCAAGGGTGACCTACCTAGGAAAACTGAGTATATATATATATATATATATATATATATATATATATATATATATATATATATATATATATATATTTGCTAGATGGAAAAAGAATTTCAAAATAAAAAACGCACTGAAGAGATTAATTCCTTTCAAAATTAGGTTGGATCAAATGGAAGCAAATGACTTTATGAGAAATCAAGACACTGTGAAACAGATCCAAAAAAATGAAAAAAAAAATATGGCAATGTGAAATGTCTCATTGGAAAAAACACTGACCTGGAAAACAGATTTAGGAGAGATAATTTAAAAAAAGTATTCAGCTACCTGAAAGCCACGATCAAAAAAAGAGCCAAGAGATCATCCTTCAAGAAATTCTCATGGAAAAATTCCCTGATATTCTGGAACCAGAGGGCAAAGTAGTAATTTGAAGAATTCACAATCGGCCTCTTGAGAAAGATACCCAAATTAAAACTCCTAGGAATGTTGTAGTCAAATTCCAGAGTTCCCAGGTCAACGAGAAAATATTACAACCAGCCAGGAAGAAACAATTTCTGTATTGTGGAAACAAAATAAGGATAAAACCATGTATAGTAGTTTTACATTAAAGGATAAAAAGGCTTGGAATATAATATTCCAGAGGTCAAGGGAGCTAAGATTAAAACCAATAATTAAAACCCAACAAAACTGATTATAATGCTACAGGAGAAAATATGGTCATTCAATGAAATAAAGGACTTTCCAGCATTCTTGATAAAAAAAGAAAACAGAGCTGACCAAATAAAATTTACTTTCAAATACTAAAAGCAATGGAAGCATAAGAATGTAAGCAGGAAAAAGAAATCATAACTCACTTATTATATTTGAACTATTTATATTCCTATATCAAAAAATGATCATTGTAACTCATGAGAATTTTCTCAGGATGAGGATATTTGAAGAAAATATATATGCATACATGTATGCATGTATATATATATATATGTATATATACATGTATGCATATATATCCATGTATACCTGTATATATATGCATATATACACATATTTGTGTATGTATACATACATTTATTTTTATATAGGAGAGTGTAGTTGTGTATAAATACATATGTGTGTAAATATGTGTATTAACAATGAAATATTTACTATGCCTGTGGCAATTATAAATAGTCTTATGTAGTTATTAATCACAAAATGTATCAGGCTCTCTATATGGGGAATAAAACCAGAACATTTCTTAAAATACCAAATAGCTGAGTCCCAAAACCAGAAAGTCAAAGCCATCAGAGTAGTTATGAAATTGGGACAAGTAGTTAACATAGTAAATAACCACATTCTTAAGCCTTTAAAACAGAACAGGCTACCTCAGGCAAATGTCCTTCTCTCCCCACTCACAGCAACAGCTCAGCGTCCAGGAAGCATGGTCACAACAGCTCCGGCCCCCCACAGTTCCAGTCCCTGTTAGTCCCCAACAAGAGTCCTTAGCAGAAATTCAGGCTGGCTCAAAAAGGGTTTTGTGCCTCTACCTCTATCTTGGCCTCTACCACTACTGCTGCTGTTGCTTCCACCACCACCAGGCCCCACCAGAACTCTAGCTTTTCTTCTGCTTCTTCTTGCCCCTTCCCTTCCTGCTAAGCCAGCAAGTCCAGTGGGGCAGGGAAAGAACTTTAAATCCCATAACTCTTATAATATGGGTATATGTATACAAAGACAGAGGGCTCAGGATTAATTGCATAGGAAGGGAACATATATTTAAAAATAAAATTAAAAGGTGAGAGAGGAATATAATGAGAGGTGATAGGGAGTGAAATAATAGGGTAAATTGTCTCATATAACAGAGGCAAGAGAAAATAGAGGGGAAGAATAGGAAGGCAAAAGGGAATGGGTCAACCTTACTCTCATTGAACTTGGATTAAGGAGGGGATAACATACTCACTAACATTGGGTATTTTACCCTACAGGAAAGTAGGGGTGAAAGGGCTAAGAGTGAGGATGATAAAAGGGAGGGCAGAATGGGGGAAAGGGTAGTTAGAAGCACACACTTTTGAAAAGGAACAGGGTCAAAGTTGAAAATGGAATGTGTAGGGGCAGGATTGGATGGAGGGAAATATACCTAGGGACTCACAATAAATCTAATATGGAAATGTTTTCCTTAGCTACACATTTATACCCTATATTGAATCACTCATCTTCCCAGTAGGAGTAGATGATGAGGGAAGAAAGGACAGAATCTGGAAATCAAAGTTTTAAAAACAAATGTTAAAAATGTGTTTTTTACATATAACTGGGAAATAAGATATACTGGCACTGGATATAGAAATCTATCTTGCCCTACTAGAAAGTCAGAGTGGGGGATGGGAGAGGATGTAAGAGAGAGTAGATTGGGGAAAGGGGTATTCAGTAGGATAACTCTTTTGGGATGGCGTGTAGGGGAAAGACAAGGAAAAATTGTTACTCAAAATCTTGTGGAAATGAATGTTAAGAACCAAAAATAAACACATTTTTGAAAAAGGAAAAAAAAGAATAAAAAACATCAAATAGGAACTTTTCTTTGTGACTCAAAACCCAGTCAAACCTTCCTGGAATATTTAAAAATGGGTTTACTCCTCCTTCTTGCCTTATTACTCTGATCTACCCCAAATCCAAAAACTTTTGAATATAGCTAAAAGAGATAATAACAAGAAATATAAGGAACTAAGAATAATATTGCAATTTTGAATAGATTATTTGCACAACAAGAGTAAGGTAAAGACCAAAAAATGGGAAAGTGTCTCTGTAAATCAAGAGCCATGAACATTTCCTATAAAAACAAAATCTAACGTCTAGAAATTGAGGAACCGAAAGGGAAAGTATTTTTGTATATATTTAAAAATGAGAGGAAAACAAGCTCTTTTGTGGTGGCAAAGAATGGGAAATTGAGGGAATGCCCATCAGTAGAGGAAGAGCTGAACAAGTTGTGGCATATGAATGTAATAAAATACACTTTTGCTTGAAGAAATGATGAGCAGGCAGACTTCAGAAAAATCTGGAAAGACCTACATTAACTGATGCTGAGTGAAATGAGCAGAAGCAGGAGAAAATTTTACACAGTAACAGTAAGATTGTGTGATGACTAACTTTGATATATTAAGAATCACCTACCCAGCAAAACTGAGTGTATTACTTAATATTATAGTATAATAATATTTCATATATTATATATGTAATATATGTATTATACAATATATAAACAAATAATATACAGTATAATACTTAATATTACAAAAAATATCACCTCAGCAAACTAGCAGGAGATACTATGCCCCAGGGTGGAGGAGCAGCAAGTGCCAAAATCAAGAACAGTCCATGTGACTTCACTCAGCCAAAGGAATCAGCACACACCAGTACTGAGAATCACCATTTGCATTGCAGATGAGCATACACCATTGACGGAGCCTACCCATGTGCTAGCACAGCCCATTCGAGGAGGTAACCTCCAGCTGTTAGACCCCACATCTTAATACACCACCACGACTTAATACACAAGTATCAGTATAACCCCAGGGGATATACAGTAAAACTCCACATGGCATCTGAATACACCAGCTACCACTAACAGCTCCAGCTGACCACCTGGTAACCAACATCCTCTACAGCCTCCAGGCTACCAAAACCTGAGGCCCCAGCACACAAAACCAACAAGTAGGCCTTGAGCTATCAGCACAAGAAGGGTGGTTCAGTGTTCCCTGTGCACCCAGCAGGAGAGATCAAATTTAAACCCAGGAAAAAGAAAAACACAATGAGCAAGAAGCAACATAGAAAATCAAGGATTGTATATTCTTGTTAGGGGGAAAAAAAGATCAAAACTAAAATTCAAAGAGGACAGTATTATCACTCTACCCAAAACTAAAACCTCAAAGGGGAATATGAACTAGTGTCATGTGCAAAAAATCTTCGTTTGTGATAATTTATTCATATTTAGTTTTCAACATTAATTTCCACAAGATTTTGAGTTCCGAATTTTCTCACCATATCTCCCCTACCACCCACCTCAAGATGGAAAACATACTGATTACTCCTATAGCCTCTAAGCACTCTCACATCAATATCTCTCCCCTTATCCCCTTGAAGCTTACTTTCTTGTAGGGCAAGGTGGATTTTTATATCCCATTGCCTGTATATCTTATTCCCTGGTTTCATTTAACATTTTTTTTTAATTTGTTTTTAAAACTTTGAGTTCCAGATTATCTCACTTCTTCTCTCCTCAGCCACCCTGACAGTGAAGAGAAGAAATTCAATATAGATTATATATATATATTCAATATAGATTATATATATATGCAGCTATGCAAAATATTTCCATAGTTGTCATATTATGAGATATTAACTATATTTCCCTCAATCCTATCCCACCCTCCATTTATTCTATTCTCTACTTTGACCCTGTCCCTTTTAAAAAAGTTTTTGATTCTGACTATTCTATGCCCCAATTTGCCCTTCCTTCTGTCATACCCCCTATTATTCTCTTCCCTCTTGATATCTTATAGTATAAGATGCCCAATTGAGTGTATTTGTTATTCCCTCCTTAAACCAAATCCAATGAGAGTTAATATAGATTCATTCACTTTCACCTACCTACAATTTCCCTCCACTGTAACGGCTTTCTTTTGCCTCTTTTATGTGAGATAATTTGCCCTATTCTGTATCACCCTTTCCCTTTCTTCCAATATTTCCTTCTCTTACCTCTTAATTTATTTTTTAGATATCCTCCCTTCATAATCAGCCTCCCCTGTGTCCTCTGGATATTTATGTCCTATGGATATTTACACACATATACACACACATACACCCAACTATACTTACATATATATGTATACATAAATATATAATATATATTGTTTTCAACTATCCTCAATTTCAGAAAAGTTTCATGAGTTGCAATTATCATCATTCAATGCAGGAATACAAACAGTTCAACTTTAATAAATTCCTTATGAAATCTCTTTCTGGCTTATTTTTTCATGCTTCTCTTGATTCTTCTAATTGAAAGTCAAATTTTCTCTACTTTTTCTTTTCTTTTTTCCAATTTATTTATTTTTAGTTTTCAACATTCATTTCTACAAAAATTTTAGTAACACATTTTTCTCCCTGTCTTTTGCCTAACCCCACCCCAAAATAGCTAGCCTACAGAATGCCCCTTTCCCCAATCTGTTCTTTTTTATTTTCTCCTCCAGGCCCCTCCCCCAACTTTCTAGTAAGCCAAGACAGATTTCTTTCTTTCTTTCTTTCTTTCTTTCTTTCTTTCTTTCTTTCTTTCTTTCTTTCTTTCTTTCTTTCTTTTTTGCTTTTTTGCTTTTTGGAGGGCAATTGGGGTTAAGTAACTTGCCCAAGGTCACACATTTAGGTTTTTATTTGTGTGTGTTAAGTGTCTGAGGCCAGATTCGAACTCAGGTCCCTCTGACTCCAGGGCCGACACTCTACTCACTGCGCCACCTAGCCGCCCCACCAAGACAGATGTCTATATGCCAGTGCCTGTATATCTTATTTGCCGGTTATAATATATATTACGTGCATATATATATATATATGTATGTATATATATATATATATATATGCATATACACACACACACACATACATGCATATACATACACACATTTGTTTTTAAAATTTGAGATTCCAGATTTTTTCCCTTTTTCCCTCCTCACCCATAGTAGTAAATAGTAGCAAAAAAGATTGCAGCAACTTATGGCAAGGTAGGATTTCTTCCAAGAATGCAGGGTTGGTTCAATATTAGGAAACTCATCAGCATAATTGATTATATTAACAACAAAACTAACAAAACCATATGATTTTCACAGTAGATGCAGAAAAAGCTTTTGACAAATAAAATGATCATTCATATAAAAAATAAAAACACTAGAAAGCATAACAACAAATAGAGCCTTTGTTAAATGATAAGTACCATGTACCTAAAGCCATCATCAAGCATTATGTGTAATGAGGATAAGCTAGATATATTTCAAAAAGTTTTGGGGGTGAAACAAGGATATCCATCATCACTTCTATTATTCAACGTGGTACTACCAATATTAGATTTAGCAATAAGGAAAGAAAAAAAAAAGAAATTGAAAGAATCACAATAGGCAAAGGAGCAACTAAGCCATCATGGTTTGCAGATGATATATTTAGAGAACCAAGAGAATCAAATAAAAACCTACATGAAATGAAAAACAACTTTAGCAAAGTTGTAGGATAAAAGATAATCTGACACAAATCATCAGCATTCCTATATATTACTAGCAAAGCACAACGGTAAAGGGAAATTCCGTAAAGTATAATTTGGGAGACTACCTGACAAAGAAATGCTGGAAGAATATGAACAAAATTACAACATTTTTCACACAAATAAAGTCAGATCTAAACATTTGGAAAAACATCAGTTACTTGTGGATAGAGTGAGCTAATATAATTAAAATGAAAATTAAAATGACAATTATATGTAAATCAATTTGCTTTTTCAGTGTCATGCCAATCAAACTACCAAAAGTTGTTTTATAGAACTAGAAAAATAATAAAATTTATCTGTAAGAAGAAAAAGTCCAGAATATCAAAAGAATTGATGATAAAAATGCCCTAGCAATCTGCTCTTTAATAAACCCAAAGACATCAGCTTCTGAAATAAAAACTCAATATTTGTCAAAAAATCCTGGGAAAATGGAAAGCCAGTATGGCAGAAACAAGCTATAGACCAATATCATACGCTGTATATGCAAATAAGGTCAAAATTGATTAACAGGTTAGATATAAAGACTGATAATATAAGCAAATTAAGACAATAAGAAATAGTTTACTTATCAGATTTATGGAGAATGGAGGAATCTTTTGCCTAAAAAGAATTAGAAAATGTTATAAAATTCAAAATAGATAATTTTGATTACTTTCAACTGAAAACTTTAGGACAAACAAATCCAATGAAACCAAGATAAGGTGGGAAAGAGAAAACTGGGAAAGCATTTTAGCAACCAATATCTCTGTTAAAAGTCTTATTTCTAAAATATATAGAGAACTCTGTCAAATTTATAAGAATACAGGTCATTCCCCAATTGATAAATGGTCAAAGGATCTGACTGGGTAGTTTTCAGAGGAAGAAAATAAAGCTATCTAAAGTCATGAATAATTCCCTAAATCCCTATCGATAACAGAAATGCACATTACACCTATCAGATTACCTATCGTGACTAGATATCAAAATTACAAATGATGGAGAAGATATGGGAGAATTAAAACACACGCAACATTATTGGAGTTGTGAAATGAAACAACCATTCTGGAGAGCATTTTGGTATTACACCAAAAGGGCTATAGAAACGTGTGTACTTTTTGACCCAGCAATACCACATCTAGGACTGTATCACAAAATGATCATACAAATGGGAAAAAGGCCCACATGCACAAAGATATTTATAGTAACTCTTTTTGTGGAGGTGAAGAATTGGAAATCAAGAGAGTGTCCATCAATCAGGTAATGGCTAAACACATTGTGGTATATGAATATAATGGAATAGCATTGTGCTAGAAAAAATGAGGAGCAGATGGTCTGTATAATAACATGGAAAGACTTATGTGAACTGATGCTGAGTGAGGGGAGCAGAACCAGGAGATAATTTTATACAATTACAGAAATATTTTATCTTTGATGACTAACTTTGATAGATTTGGCACTTATAAGCAATGCAAAGTTCTAAGACAACTACAAAAACCTCGTGATATAAATGCTACCCATATCCAGAGACAGAATTATGGAATTTGACTGCAGATGGAAAGATACTGTTTACTCTCTCTCTCTCTCTCTCTCTCTCTCTCTCTCTCTCTCTCTCTCTCTCTTCATTTTGTGTGTTCTTTCTCATGCTTCATTCGTTTGATTATAATTCTTCTTTACAACATGATTAATGTGAAAATTTGTTTAATATGAATGTGTATATAGAGCCTATATCATATTGCACATTCTGTTGGGGAGAGGGGTGCAGTGGGAAGTAAGAAATTTCCAAAAGCTTGTGGAACTGAATGTTGTAAACTAAAATAAATAAATAATATCAAATATCCAGGAATGATAATGCCAACTGACATACATTGGATTTACATTATGAACACGGTTAGAGTCAATAAATATCCTAGTTACAGGCATGTCTTGCATCATGCTAAGCCCTGGGTATATAGATAAAAACAAAAAGAAATACAGTCCCTAATCTGAAGAAGCTTACAATATAGTCTAGACTTCCAGAAGAAAAGATTGTAGAGTAAGCAGGAAATCACTTTAACTCTCTAATACTCTGCTCCAAGACACCTATAAAATAAAATAAAAATATATTCCAAAACAAATCTTGAAACAGCAGAACCAGCAAAAAGATGGCCTGAAGCAATATTTTAGTCCAAGATACTTGGAATATCAGCAAGAAATCTCACATGGTAAAAGAAGAGTACTTTTCAAGACTAGAAGCATCTGGGGCAGAGCAAAAATGGTGGAGTAGAAACAGCACCTCCAAGGCTCTCTCCCCGCCGATTACCTCCAAATTATGTAAAAGGGTAGTCTGAACAACTTCTGGAGCCCCAGCACCCACAGAATGACACAGAGAAGCTAACCTCCCACTGAGGACAGCCCAGCAGTCCTGCAGAAAGGGCCAGTGCAGCACTCTGGGAGCCAGCAGTGCAGGGCACACCGTGAGCAGAGAGCTGAGCCCAGGTCCCAAGGTTTTAGCCCGAGGGTGGCTGGGCCAACAGCCAGCAAGAGGGACCCCAGAACACCAGCAGCTGTGGTGATACCAGAATGGTCAACACAGACATGCCTTGGACAAAGTGAGATGTTAGTGCCCTATGGATTTTGGGACCAGTATTTGGGGAATGCGTCGGCTTCCTCCCCTGGGGTCTAGAAGCCACTGAGGAGACACGCCATTTTGCAATTTTCAGTGGTGGCTCCAGCTCCTGGCCTGCAAACTGTAGGGAGATCCAGCGATCAAGCTGGGGGGTGGGGGTAATCTCTCTTGCTTTAACTTCCCTGGATCTGGATTGTGATCTGGGGGGGAGATCTTGGGTCAGGTTTCCAGCTTGCCAGAAAAAGAAGTTGCCTCCCACCACCCATTTGGGACGAAGCTCCCCTGGCTGGTGGCAGAGTTCTACTGTGGCAATAAGCCCAAAAGTCAAGTAATTAAGTGGCACCATGCCAAGGAAAAGGAAACAAAATAAACAGAAAAATGAAACATTATACTCGTATTTTGGGGGCAAAGAGCATGGAACAGTCAGAGGACTGTGATGTCAGAAATCCTGCTCCAAAAGCCCCAAAGGAAATTTTGAGTGGGATACAGACCATAGAGGATGCTCAGAAGGACTTTAAAAATAAAATAAGAGAAGTGGAGGAAAAATTGGAAAGAGAAATTAGAAGGATGCAGGAAAAGTATGAAATGAGGCTCAACAGCCTGACTGAGGAAAACAATACCTTAAAAATAGACTAACTCAAATGGTAAAAGAGGCCCAAAAGGGCAATGAGGAGAAGAATGCCTTAAAAAGTCGAATTTGCCAGATGGAAAAAGAATCTCAAAAGATCACTGAGGAGATTCATTCCTTCAGAGTTAGACTGGAGCAAATGGTAGCTAGTGACTTTATGACAAGTCAAGATGCTGTTAAGCAGATCCAAACAAATGAAAGAATAGAAGGCAAAGTGAAATATCTCATGGGAAAAACCACCTACCTGGAAAATAGATCCAGGAGACATAATTTAAAAATTATTGGACTACCTGAAAGTCATGATCAAAGAAAGAAACTAGAAATCACCCTACAAGAAATTCTCAAGGAAAAATTGCCCTGATGTTTTAGATCCAGAGGGCAAAATAGAGTTTGAAAGAATCCACAGATCACCTCCTGAAAAATATCCCAAAAAGAAAACTCTCAGGTATATTATAGCCAGGTTCCAGAATCCCCAGGTCAAGGAGAAAATACTACAAGCAGCCAGGAAGAAACAATTTCAATATTATGGAAACACAATCAGAATAGCCCAGGACCTGGCAGCTTCTACACTGAGGGATCGAAGGGCTTGGCATATGATCCAGAGAGCAAAAGAGCTGAGATTGAACCCAAGGGCTACCTTCCCAGGAAAACTGAGTATTTTGTTTCAGGGTAAAATATTGTCATTCAGTGGAATAGAGGACTTTCAAGCATTCTTGAGGAAAAACCCAGAGTTGAATAGTAAATTTGACACCCAAGCACAAGAAGCAAGAGATACCTGAGAAGGTAATCAGGGAAAAGAAATCAAAAGGAACTTATCAAAGTTAATCTATTCATATTCCTACATGGAAAACCAATAACTGTGACTGATGAAACTTTCTCAGTATGAAAATAATGGAAGAAGGGTATATGGTCAAATGAATACATATGTGAATGTGTGTATATATGTTTACAGTTATACATGAATAGAGGGCATAGGTTGAATTTGTTGGGAAGGGATGGTATTTAAGGGGTGAAATTATGAGGTGAGGAAGGAAAGTGGCAAGAGGAGATGGGGACAGACAGGGTAGGGTAAACTATTTCATGTAGAAGAAGCAAGGGGAGAGGGGGCAGAGCCAAGATGGTGGAAAGGAGGCAGTAACCTCGCTGAGCTCCTCTGTCACTAAGTTCCAAAGGGTAAATCTGAGCGGATTCCGGAGTGACGGAGCCCAGTGGAAGACAGAGTGTGGCAGAATCCAGCCCAGGAAGTTGCCCAGTGTGTCCACACAAGTCAAGCGCAAAGCTCGTGGGGTCTGCACAGCTCAGACCTAAGAGCAGGCAAGCAGACTACACCAGAGAGAGATAAAGCCCCAGCCTGCAGACTTACCAAGGACGAATAGCAGTCATCTCACAGAGGGAACGGATCATTGGAGCCAGGTAGGAGAGTCGGGCCCCCAGTGGAGAGAGTGGCTTCGCAGGCTGCATTCAGCCCCCAGCCTGGAAGTTTAGAACCTGCCTGCCTGTATAATACAGGGGCTGGAATGGCAAAATAAATTCTAGCTGCTCTGATCCTCCCATCCCTCCTTCATGAAGCAGAAAACCCAAAGATAAGTCTCCCACCCAGATTGAAATCCCAAGTTAATGGAAATAGCCTCAGGCTTGAGAATCTCCAAGAAGGGGTGTAACTGAGACAGCCAGGAATCTGAAGAGAAGAGAGGGAGGGGACCCAACAAGCCCCACCTCACCTCACCAACAAAAGCCTACTTATAGCCCAGGGGTATAGAGGCAGAAATCTGAAGTGGTCAGACTCATTCCCACCTACACATCTACATTCCTCACTGACTTCCCTGACTTAGCCATAAACTAGTCACCCAAAGGTATTCAAAGTCAAAGATCAGGCCCAAAATTCATAGCCTGAGACACTAAGAAACAGGAAGTCACAATGGGAAGGAAGGAAGCTGAAAAGGAGAAGGGGAAGGCAAGAAAGTCTATCCGAGCATACTATGCAGGTCAAGAACAACAAAACACACAGGACAATATAGACTCTCTGCCCACACCAGAGACCACAGAAGGAAACATGACCTGGTCTCAAGCCCAAATAGCATTCCTGGAAGAGCTTAAGAAAAAGTTTAAAGACGAAATCAGGGAGGCAATGACCAACTTGGAAAAAGAAAATACCTCCCTAAAAAAGGAACTTCAAAAACTAACTGAAGAGCATAATTCACTAAAAATTAGATACAATCAAACTGAAACTCAGAACTCTATGATGCAGCAGGAGTCAATAAAAAAAAAAACAACAACAAGATGATCGAAAAATTGCAAGAAAATGTAAAATATCTCACTGGAAAAATAACTGACCTAGAGAAGAGATCCAGGAGAGACAACCTAAGAATTACTGGTCTACCAGAAAGCCATGATGAGAAAAGCAGTCTAGACAACATCCTCCAAGAGATTGTCAAAGAAAACTGTCCTGAGATCCTGGAATCAGAAGATAAAATAGCTATTGATAGAATTCACCAGACTCCTCCTGAAAGAGATCCCAAACTGAAAACTCCAAGAAATATAGTAGCCAAATTCCAGAATTATAAGATTAAAGAAAAAATTCTACAAGCAGCCAAAAAGAAACAATTCAAATATCGAGGAACTACAGTTAGGATCACACAGGACCTAGCAGCTTCTACATTAAAAGAGCGGAGGGACTGGAATTTGATATTTCGTAGGGCAAGAGAGCTAGGACTACAACCAAGGATTAACTACCCGGCAAAACTGAGCATAATCTTTCAGGCAAGGAGATGGACGTTTAATGAAGTAAGGGACTTCCAGACTTTCCTAATGAAAAAGCCAGAGCTCAATGGAAAATTTGATCTCCAATTACAAGACTCCAGAAGGACATAAAAAGGTAAACAAGGGTAACATAGACTCACACATGCAGAAGTGCACACACCCACACCCACAAACACAAGCTCATTACCTGGGATGCAACAAGGGTAAAATGTTCACATCCCTATAAGTGGAACTGATAACTGTCAATATTTGAAATCTTTATGATTATCATGACCTGCAAAAGGGTTATACTTAGAGGGTGTGAGTATGAATGCACTAATATGGAGTCTAAAAAAAAGACTATTAAGGGGATCAATGGTACTGTAATGGGAAAAAGGAAAGGATGAGCTAGGAAAAGGTAAAATATGCCTTCTGAAGAGGCGTCAAAACACACTATAGAAGAAGGGAAAGTAAGAGGGAGAGGAACATCATTTAAACACTATTCTCACTGGTTCTGGTTCAAAGAAGGATCAAATTAATCAGTGAAGTTTAAGAATCTAATGTGAATAGACACATAAATTCATTAAATAGAGGAATTGGAGGGAGGGAGAGGAGCACTGTTTGAAATTTACTCTCATTGGTTTGGAATCAAACGGGGAGTAATTTACTATGATAAGTATAAAAATTTATTGTGTCCTATAGATAGTGGGAGGGTAAGGGGGGGTGAAAAGGAGGAGACTAAAGGGAGGGATTATAAGGGAGGGAAATAGTAGTAAGGGGAGAGGGTAGGTTAAGAAGGGGGGTCACTGGGTGGGAACACTGAGGGAGGGGGCGGTCAAAAGGGAAAACTTCAAGGAGGGGAAGGGAGAAGGAAGAAACAAAAACATAAACAGGGGAGGGAATAAGATGGAGGGGAAGCAACAGATAGTCATCATTACTGTGAATGTGAATGGGATGAACTCTCCCATAAAACAGAGGAGGATAGCAGAATGGATTAAAAACCATAATCCTACAATATGTTGTCTTCAAGAAACACATTTGAAACAAAGGGATACCCACAGGGTAAAGGTAAACGGTTGGAGTAAAATTTATTATGCCTCAGCTTAAGTAAAAAAAAGCAGGGGTAGCAATACTTATCTCAGATAAAGCAAAAGCAAAAATAGATCTAATTAAAAGAGATAAGGAAGGAAACTATATCCTACTAAAAGGCACCATTGAGAATGAAGCAATATCACTACTTAATATATATGCACCAAGTGGTATAGCATCCAAATTCCTAGAGGAGAAGTTAAAGGAATTGGAGGAAGAAATAGATAGCAAAACGATACTAGTGGGGGACCTTAATCTCCCCCTCTCTGAACTCGATAAATCTAACCTCAAAATAAACAAGAAAGAAGTTAAGGAGGTGAATAGAATCTTAGAGGGACTAGATATGATGGATCTCTGGAGAAAACTGAATGGGGATAAAAAGGAATTTACTTACTTCTCAGCAGTGCATGGTACATACTCAAAAATAGACCATGTACTAGGGCATAAAAACCTCACAATCCAGTGCAGAAAGGCAGAAATATTAAGTGCATCATTCTCAGATCATGATGCAATAAAAATTATATGCAATAAAGGGCCATGGAATGATAGACTAAAAACTAATTGGAAACTAAAAAATTTAATCCTAAAAAATTGGTGGGTCAAAGAAGAAATTACAGAAACAATCAATAATTTCATTCAAGAGAACGATAATAATGAAACAACATACCAAAATTTGTGGGATGCACTAAAGGCAGTTCTCAGGGGAAGTTTTATATCCCTGAGTGCATACTTAATTAAAGCAGAGAGAAGGGAGGTCAATGAATTGGACATGCAATTGAATAAGCTAGAAAAAGAACAAATTGAAAATCCCCAATTTAGCACTAAAGTAGAAATATTGAAAACCAAAGGTGAGATTAATAAAATTGAAATTGAGAAAACCATTGAATTAATAAATAAAACTAAGAGCTGGTTTTATGAAAAAATCAACAAAATTGATAGACCCTTAGTCAATATGATAAAAAAAAAGAAGAAAACCAAATTATGAGTATCAAAAATAAAAAGTGTGTTGGGGCGGCTAGGTAGCTAAGTGAATAGAGTGCCGGCCCTGGAATCAGAAGGACCTGAGTTCGGAGCCAGCCTCCGACACTTAATCCGAACAAACAAAAACCTAGCCGTGTAACTTTGGGCAAGTTACTTAACCCCAATTGCCCTAAAGGGGCGGCTAGGTGGCGCAGTGAGTAAGAGCCCAGGCCTCGGAGTTTGGATGACCCGAGATCAGATCCGGCCTCAGAAAATGAGCACCCACGCATAAATCAAATGACTAGCCTTGTAACCTTGAGCAAGTTATTTAACACCAATTGCTTAAAAAAAATAAAAAATAAAAAAATAAAAAGGGGGAATCTACCTCCAATGAAGAGGATAACAAAAAATAATGAGGAATAATTTTTCCCAATTGTATGCACATAAATATGACAATCTTAGTGAAATGGATGAATATTTACAAAATCACAAATTGCCCAGCTTAACTGAAGAGGAAGTGAATTACCTAAATAACCCCATCTCAGAAAAAGAAATCAAACAAGCCATCAATGAACTCCCTAGGAAAAAATCTCCAGGGCCAGATGGGTTCACTAGTGAATTCTATCAAACATTTAAAGAAAAATTGATTCCAATACTCTACAAACTATTTGGGAAAATTAGGAAGGAGTCCTACCAAACTCTTTCCATGACACAAATATGGTACTGATTCCTAAATCAGAATGAGATCAAACAGAGAAAGAAAATTATAGACCAATCTCCCTCATGAATTTAGACGCAAAAATTCTAAATTAAATATTAGCCAAAAGACTCCAACAACTTATCACAAAAATAATACACCCTGATCAGGTAGGATTCATTCCAGGAATGCAAGGATGGTTTAATATTAGGACAACCATCAGTATAATTGAGCATATCAACAACAAAACTAGCAAAAACCACATGATCATCTCAATAGATGCAGAAAAGTCTTTTGACAAAGAAAAACATCCATTCCTATTAAAAACACTAGAAAGTATAGGAATAAATGGAGCCTTCCTTAAAATAGTTGCTAGCATCTATCTAAAACCATCAGCAAGTATTATATGCAATGGGGATAAACTAGAAGCCTTTCCAATAAGATCAGGAGTGAAACAAGGGTGTCCACTATCACCCCTCTTATTCAATCTGGTACTAGAAACGTTAGCAGTAGCAATTAGAGAAGAAAAAGAAATCAAAGGAATCAAATTAGGCAAAGAAGTGACCAAGCTGTCACTCTTTGCAGATGATATGATGATATACTTAGAGAATCCTAGAGAATCAAGTAAAAAATTACTTGAGACAATAAATAAATTTGGCTAAGTTGCAGGATATAAAATGAACCCACATAAATCCTCAGCATTCCTGTACATCTCTAATAAAACTCAACAGCAAGAGGTAGAAAGAGAAATCCCATTTAAAGTCACTGTAGACATTATAAAATATTTGGGAATCTACTTGCCAAAACAAACCCAGAATCTATATGATCACAACTACAAAACACTTCTCACACAAATAAAAACAGATCTAAATAGTTGGAAAAATATCAATTGCTCGTGGCTGGATCGAGCTAATATAATAAAAATGACAATTTTACCCAAACTAAATTATATATTTAGTGCCATTCCAATCAACTTACCAAAAAACTACTTTGTAGAGTTAGACAAAATAATAACAAAATTTATTTGGAAAAACAAACGGTCTAGAATATCAAGGGAATTAATGAAAAGAAATGCTAGGGAAGTTGGATTAGCTATGCCAGATCTTAATCTGTATTATACAGCAGCAGTCATCAAAACTCCTTGTTGGCAGAGGTGTAGAGTAGTGGATCAATGGAATAGATTAGGTGCAGGAGACCCAGCAGTTAATGAATATAGCAATCTATTGTTCTATAAACCCAAAGACCCCAGTTTTTGGGATAAGAATGCACTATTTGACAAAAACTGCTGGGAAAACTGGAATACAGTATGGCAGAAAGTGGGCATAGATCACTATCTAACACCATATACCAAAATCAAGTCTAAATGGGTGCATGATCTAGGAGTAAAGGATGATACTGTAAGCAATTTGGGAAAGCAAGGAATAATTTACCTGACAGATCTGTGGAGATTGGAAGATTTTAGGACCAAACAAGAATTAGAGAACATTATAAAATGCAAAATTGATAATTTGGATTACATTAAATTGAAAAGCTTCTGCACAAACAAAGCCAATGTAACCAAGATCAAGAGGGAGGTGGGAAATTGGGAAAGAATTTTTACAACTTGTGTCTCTGATAAAGGACTCATTTCTAAAATTTATAGAGAATTGAGCCAAATCTATATGAATACAAGTCATTCCCCAAGTGAGAAATGGTCAAACGATATGAATAGGAAGTTTTCATAGAAAGAAATTAAAGATATCTATAAGCATATGAAGAAATGCTCTAAATCACTATTAATTAGAGAAATGCAAATCAAAACAACTCTTAGATACCACATCTCTCCAGTCAGATTGGCTAAGATGACAAAACAGGAAAGTGACAAATGCTGGAGAGGATGTGGGCAAATTGGAACGCTAATACATTGCTGGTGGAGTTGTGAACTTATCCAACCATTCTGGAGAGCAATCTGGAATTATGCCCAAAGGATTATAAATAATTTCATACCCTTTGACCCAGCCATACGACTTCTAGGTTTATATCCCAAAGAGATCATAGAAGTGCGAGGAAGACCCATATGTACAAAAATATTTTTAGTAGCCCTTTTTGTGGTTGCAAAGAATTGGGAACTAAAGGGGTGCCCATCAATTGGGTAATGGCTAAACAAGTTGTGGTATATGAATGTAATGGAATTTTATTGTGCTATAAGAAACGAGGAGGTGACGGATTTCATAATTACCTGGAGAGACTTATCCAAACTGATGCTGAGCGAGAAGAGTAGAATCAGAAGAAATTTGTAGACAATCACAGACATACCATATCTGTGACGACCAACTATGACAGACTGGACTCTTTTCAGCAATGCAGTGATATAAGTTAATCCCAAATGACTCAAGAAAGTGAGAAATGTGCCATCCAGAGATATAACTAGAAAGAACTGAGCCTGAATCCTGAAGAAAGCAAACTAAATAATCTTGCTCTTCTCATTGTTTGGTTTTACTTCTTCCTTACCATCTTTCATCCCACCTAGTACAATATGCCTTTGTAATTGGAATAATGTTTAATATGAATGCATTTGTAGACCCTATACTGTACTATGTGCTGTCATGAGGGGTGGGGGGAGGGAAGTTAAGGAAATTTGAAAATCAAGGAACTATGGAATTGAATCTTGTTAACTGAAACTAAACTAATAAATTAATAAAAAAAAAGAAGAAGAATAAGCAAGGGGATGTGGCTGCAGAGGAGGGGAAGAATAGGAGGGCAAAAAGGCAAAACCACATTCTCATTGAATTTGTTTCAGGGAGAGAATGACATCCATACTAAATGGGATATCTCAACCTGCAGCAGAATAGGGGGAAGGGGGATGAGAGGAGGGATGATGGATGGGAGGGCATCCTTGGGGGAAGGGGAGGTGGAATTACCCACTATAGACGAGGGACAGGATCAAGTAAGGAATGGACCAAGTCTGGGGTAGGATGGGTGGGAGGGAATTATATGCAGCCTTGTACAATATATCTAGTATGGTAATATTTTGCATAGTTATACATGTACAACACATACTGAATTATTTATATTCCCAGAGGGAATGGGTGACAAGGGAGCAAACGAATGAATCTCAAATTCGAGGTCTTAAAATTAAATGTTTCAAATATATATAAACACTATTATCAATAATCTTTTGCATGTAATTGGGAGATAAGATGTACGGGCATCGGGGCACAGAGATTCACCTTGCTCTAATGGAAAAGTCGAAGGTGGTAAGGGAGAAGATATGGGAGAGAGCAGAATGGAGGAAGCGATATCTTGTGGGACTGCTATTCTGGGAGGATGGGTAGGGGAAAAACGGGAAAAAATTGTAACTCAAAATCTGGCGGAAATGAATGATGTAAAACAGGAGCTAATAAAGCATTTCTTTAAATAAAATAGAAAGAGATGAAAACAAAAAGACTAGAAGCATCTGTGCCTTAGGATAGCCAGGCCAACTGGTAGACTCCTGTTCTGAAAATCACCACTTGTTAAAGCATAGCCCTAGTTAAAGAAGAAAACATTTCAGAAGACCTCAGCAAGTCCAGATACTACAACCAGGAACCCTGCTCAGTGTTAAGTAAGCTATTACACCTCTATGGCCTGCCGCAGTGCTAACCAGACGTATTACCTCCAGCCGCCACTGCCACAGCACAGGACCAGAACAATAGCAGAAAAGCACCAGAAACAGGAATTTGCCAAGGCTTTAGGGCAACACCAGAAAAACAGGCAGGGCTATGATATGTTAGTACTCCACCTCACCCTGGTACTGTCACCGAGGATGACAAAATGAATCAGAGTATGGAATGAACAGCAGATTCTTGCCTCAGTGCTAGCCAAAAGCCCCCTATAATCTCTTACTGAGCAACTGTTTTGGACCCCCTTATTGTCTGTGGGCTGAGAGTTCCAGAAGTAGTTGTTGCCACTGCTAATTCAGTCACTCCCAAGGTCTCCTCCTATTTGCTGTAGCAAAGTCTGTGCTGGTGCAACCTGTTCTACATGTGATTCACTCTCGCCCTGGTATGATAGACCTTTTCTGGTGGCCTTTGAATATGTCATATGTGTCTTCTGGCTTCCGGTGATTCCACTTGCACAGCCTGCACTGGCTCCACTTTCACTGTAGTGCAACAAATTTTTCCTCCTTTCAATGTTGTCTTGGACTGGACATTTTTTTTTCACATCACATTTTTTTTTATGGATTCTGCTGCTCTAGAAATTTTGAGAGTCATTTTTAAAAGGTATTTTGATTGGTTTGATGGAGAATTCAGGCAAACCTGCCTTTTCTCCACCATCTTGGCTCCACCTGAAAACGTATTTTTTAAATGAACACTTGGAATTATAGTATTATATTGTTTCTGCTAAAGATAAGATTATTTCCAATATCAACATTAAAGAATTTCAATGCTCTTCAGCATTTTAACTCTCATTAGTATTGCAAATATTTTTAATTATAGGGAGAGGTTCAAAACGTGGTATTGCAGACAGTAAAGGTGGAAAGCAAAAGCAAAGACAGTTCTTTCAAGGAGCAATAAGACATGGAAATAATGTCACTTAATCAACTTAAAGAGTACCTTACATACCCTTGAAAAAAAGATGAAACATTCAGCAGTGTAAAGACCCGCATAGTGTTTCAAAGTACAAACAACTGCCCCTTTCAAGGAGAACCGTAACTTATCAGCAGCATGACCAGGACAAATTCATGCAATATTCCAAAATAAAAATATATATTATTCAATCACCTTGAATGAATAAATTAAAACTACTTACTCGGGACAGGATTTATACTTCATTATTTTCATAACAGAAGACTTTCCTTACTATGTAGTTACTAACTTCAGGGCATCCTTGTGGACAGAATTTGGAAAATAGGTATCTTCAACAACTTTCAAGGGAAATGTGGGGGTGGCTAGGTGGCATGAAGTCCCTGGAGTCAAGAGGACCCGATTTCAGATCCGACCATAGACACTTCATTTTGATTTCTCTTAAAGTCTGGTGGAAATGTATGATGTAAAACAGAAGTTAATAAAGCATTTTTTAAAACATAAAAACGAAAAGGAATAGATTAAAAATAATGACTATGGGAAAGCAAAAAAATAAATAAAGAACCCAGTTTAGCGGGAAACACACTGGCTTTTGAGATGGGAGACCTTTATTCTAGTCCTGTCTGTCCCTAACTAGCTACATGACCTTAGGTACCTGCTCATATCTGGGAACCTGGGTTTCCTTATCCATAAAAAGAAGGGGTTGAAGCACATGACTTCAAAGATCAGGTTAAATGCCACCATCCTTTGAATTTATGATACCCTCATAACTGTGTCTGAACATGTAGTGCCCATAATTTATTTCAGCAGTGCCAAGTTGAAATCTCATCAGGATTTCTGAACTCAAAACCATTCAATTTAATAGGATCTGGCATTGCTTTTATTCCACTTAGCAGCATAGTCTTCCATTTTTTTGTTGATGTTTCTGAAGTAAAATAATTTGGAGAGATTCTTAAATTTACTTATTATGCTATAATTATTATCGAATTAATATCGAATTAAAATTATATATCGAAGCATAGAACAGGAGGAGGACTGTGAGGTCAGAAATCCTGCTCCAAAAGACCCAAAGGAAAATATGAGTTGGTTACAGGCCATAGAGGATCTAAAGAAGGAATTTAAAAATCAAATAATAGAAGTGGAGGAAAAATTGGAAACAGAAATGAGAAGGATGCAGGAAAAGTATGAAATGAGGGTCAACAGCCTGACTGAGGAAAACAACACGTTAAAAAAGAGACTAACTCAAATGGCAAAGGAGGCCCAAAAAGGCAACGAGGAGAAGAATGCCTTAAAAAGCCGAATTTGTCAGATGGAAAAAGAATCTCAAAAGCTCATGGAGGAGATTCATTCCTTCAGAGTTAGACTGGAGCAAATGGAAGCTAATGACTCTTTGAGAAATCAAGATGCTGTTAAGCACATCCAAACAAATGAAAGAATAGAAGGGAATGTGAAATATCTCATGGGAAAAATCACTGACCTGGAAAATAGATACAAGAGAGACAATTTAAAAATTATTGGACTACCTGAAAGCCATGAACAAAGAAAACCTAGAAATCCTCAAGGAAAATTGCCCTGATGTTTTATATACAGAGGGCAAAATAATAGGTTGAAAAAATCCACTGATCACCTCCTGAAAAAGATCCCAAAAAGAAAACTCCCAGGATTACTATAGCCAGGTTCCAGAATCCCCAGATCAAGGAGAAAATACTCCAAGCAGCCATGAAGAAACAATTTCAATATTGTGGAAACACAATCAGAATAGCACAGGACCTAGCAGCTTCTACCCTGAGGGATCAAAGGGCATGGAAAATGATAATCCAGAGGGGAAAAGATCTGGGACTGAACCCAAGGGTCACCTACCAAGGAAAATTGAGTATTTTGTTTCAGGGGAAAATATGGTCATTCAGTGCAGCAGAGGACTTTCAAGCATTCTTTTTTTTTCTTTTTTTTTTTTTTTATTAAACAAATGCTTTATTAACTTCTGTTTTACATCATTCATTTCCACCAGATTTTGAGTTACAATCATTTCCCCCCGTTATTACCCAACCCACCCTTCCAGAATAGCAGTCCCACAAGATATCACTTCCTCCAATCTGCTCTCTCCCATACCTTCTCCCATACTCCCTTCGACTTTTCCATTGGAGGAAGATGAATCTTTGTGTCCCAATGCCTGCACATCTTATCTCCTTATTACAAGCAAAAGAGTATTAATAATAGTATTTATATAAATTTGAAACATTTACTCTTAAAACCTCGAATTTCAGATCCATTTCCTTCCTCCCTTGTCACCCATTTCCTCTGGGGAGATAAGTAATTCAGTATATGTTGTACATGTCTAGCTATGCAAAACATTATCATAGTAGATATATTGTACAAGGCAGCTTATAATTCCCTCCCACACATCCCAACCCCCACCTGGTCCATTCCCTACATGATCCTGTCCCTCTTCTATTGTGGGTACTTCCAACCTCCCCTCCCCCCAAGGATGCCCTCCCATCCATCATCCCTCCTCTCATCCCCCTTCCCCCTATCCTGCTGCAGGTTGAGATATCGCATTTGGTATGTATGTCATTCTCTCCCCGAACCAAACTCAATGTGAATGTGGTTTTGCCTTTTTAGACTTCCTATTCTCTCCCTCCCTTGCAACCACTTCCCCTTGCTTCTTCCACATGAGATAGTTTACCCCACCCTTTCTCTCCCCATCTCCTCCTGCCACTTTCCTCTCTCACCTCATAATTTCATCCCTTGAGTATTCTCCCTTCCCAACAAATTCAACCCATGCCGTCTATCCATATATAACTGTAACCATATACACACACATTCACATATGTGTTCACATGACCATCATCACTCACAGTTATTGCTTTTCCATATAGGAATGTAAATAGTTCAACTTTGATAGGTTCCTTTAGATTTCTTTTCCCTGATTACCTTCTCAGGCATCTCTTCCTTCTTGTGTCTGGATGTCAAATTTTCTATTCAATTCTGGTTTTTTCCTCAAGAATGCTTGAAAGTCCTCTATTCCACTGAATGACCATATTTTCCCCTGAAACAAAACACTCAGTTTTGCTGGGTAGGTGACCCTTGGGTTCATTACCAGTTCCTTTGCCCTCTGGAATATCATATTCCATGCCCTTCTATCCCTCACTGTAGAAGATGCCAGGTCCTGGGCTATTCTGATTGTGTTTCCACAGTATTGATATTGTTTCTTCCTGGCTGCTTGTAGTATTTTCTCCTTGATCTGGGGATTCTAAAACGTTTTTATAATATTCCTGGGAGTTTTCTTTTTGGGATCTTTTTCAGGAGGTGATCTGTGGATTCTTTCAACCTCCACTCTGCCCTCTGGATCTAAAACATCAGGGCAATTTTCCTTGAGAATTTCTTGAAGTGTGATTTCTGCTTCTTTCTTTGATCATGGCTTTCAGGTAGTACAATAATTTTTAAATTGTCCCTCCTGGATCTATTTTCCAGGTCAGTGGTTTTTCCCATAAGATATTTCACATTGCCTTCGAATTTTTCATTTGTTTGGATCTGCTTAACAGCATCTTGAATTCTCATAATTGAATTCTCATTAGCTTCCATTTGCTCCAGTCTAACTCTGAAGGAATGAATCTCCTCAGTGAACTTTTTGATTCTTTTTCCATCTGGAAAATTCGACTTTTTAAGGCATTCTTCTCCTCATTGCTCTTTTGGGCCTCCTTTACCATTTGAGTTAGTCTATTTTTTAAGGTATTGTTTTCCTCAGTCAGGCTGTTGACCCTCATTTCATACTTTTCCTGCATCCTTCTCATTTCTCTTTCCAATTTTTCCTCCACTTCTCTTATTTGATTTTTTAAAGTCCTTCTTAAGGTCCTCTATGGTCTGCAACCCGTTCATGTTTTCTCCTGGGGCTTTTGGAGCAGGACTTCTGAACTCACAATCCTTTTCCCGCTCTATGCCCCCAAAATTGGAGTCTAGAGTTCCATTTTTCTGTTTCCTTTGCCTTGGCATATTGCCACTTAATTGCTTGACTTTGGGGCTTGTTGCCACACTATGGCTTTAAGGCCAGCTAGAGGAATTTTCATCCCGAACGTGTGGGGGGCAACTTCCTTTTCTGGCAAGCTGTAAACCCACCCACGATTTCCACCCTAGATCACAATCCAGATCCAGGGAGGTTAAAGCAAGAGCGATTACCCCCCAAGACTGATCGCTGGATCTCCCTACAACTATTTCGCAGGCCAAGAGCTGGAGCTGCCTCTGAAAACTACAAAATGGCGTGTCTCCTCAGAGGCTTCTAGCCCCTAGGGGAGGAAGCTGACGCATTACCCAAATAGTGGTCCCAAAGTCCATAGGACACCAACCTCTCACTTTGTCCTAGGCATGTCTATATTGATAATTCTGGAGTCGCCACAGCTGCTGGTGTTCTGCGGTTCCTCCCGCCGGCTGCTGGCCCTGCCGCCCTGGGGCTAAGACCTCAGCTCACACGGACCTGGGCTCGTCTCAGCTCTGGTGTTCTTCGGGCTGCATGCTTCTGGCTCCCATACCACTGCACTGGTCCTTCCTGCAGGGCTGCTGGGCTGTCCTCAGGGGGAGGTTAGCTTCTCTTTGTTGTTCTGTGGGTGCTGAAGCTCAACAAGCTCCACAAGCTGAGGCTCCAGAAGTTGTGAACTGTAGGGAGATCCAGCAATCAGTCTGGGGGTTAAACGCTCTTGCTTTAAACTGCCTGGATCTGGATTGTGGTCTGGGGGGGAAGTTTGGGGTACGTATCCAGCTTGCTAGAGTGGGTGGAGGCTTTACAGAGGCGACCCAAGTGGCAGAAGTTGGGAACACCTCACATCTGAGCAGAAGCTCCCCTGTCTGGTGGCAGAGTCCTACTGTGGCAACAAGCCCAAAAATCAAATAATTAAGTGGCAACATGCCTTGGCAAACGAAACAAAATAAACAGAAAAGTTCAACATTGGATTTCTATTTTAGGGGCAAAGAGGCTCAAATCATGGAGGAGGACTGTGAGGTCAGAACTCCTGCACCAAAAGCCCCAAATGAAAATACAAACTGGCTACAGGCCATACAGGACCTTAAGAAGCAGATAAGAGAAATGGGGGAAAATTAGGGAAGAGAAATGAAAAAGATGCAAGAAAAGTATGAAATGAGAGTCAACAGCCTGACTGAGGAAAATAACACCTTAAAAAATAGACTAACTCAAATGGCAAAAGAGGCTCAGAGAGGCAATGAGGAGAAGAAAGCCTTAAAAAGTCGAATTTGCCAGATGGAATAAGAATCTCAAAAGCTCACTGAGGAGATTCATTCCTTCAAAGTTAGACTGGAGCAAATGGAAGCTATTGACTTTATGAGAAATCAAGATACTATTAAACAGATCCAAACAAATAAAAGAATAGAAGGCAATGTAAAATATCTCATGGGAAAAAACATCGATCTGGAAAATAGATCCAGGGGAGATAATTGAAAAATTATTGGACTACCTGAAATCACAATCAAAGAAAGAACTTAGAAATCATCCTTAAAGAAATTCTCAAGGAAAATTGCCCTGATATTTTCGACCCAGTGGGGTAAATAGAGGTTGAAAGAATCGATAGATCACCTCCTGAAAAAGATCCCAAAAAGAAAACTCCCAGGAATATTATAGCCAGGCTCCAGAACTCCCAGATCAAGGAGAAAATACTACAAGTAGCCAGGAAAAAACAATTTCAATATGGTGGAAACAGAATCAGAATAGCCCAGGACCTTGCAGCTTCTACCCTGAGGGATCAAAGAGCACGGAATATGATATTCCAGAGGGCCAAGGGTCACCTACCCAGCAAAACTGAGTATCTTGTTTTAGGGGAAAACATGGACATTCCGTGGAATAGAGGACTTTCAAGCATTCTTGATGAAAAAACCAGAGTTGAATAGAAAATTTGACATCCAGGTGCAAGAAGCAAGAAATGCTTGAGAAGGTAATCACGGAAAAGAAATCCAAAGTAACTTATCAAAGTTGGAATATTTACATTCCTACATGGAAAAAACAATAACTGTGTTTGATGAAACTTTTCTCATTATGAAAATAATTGAAGAAGGGTACATGGCATACATTCACAGATATACATGGATAGAGGGCACAGGTTGAATTTGATGTGAAAGGATGATTTTTTGTTTGTTTATTTTTGCAGGGCAATTGAGGTTGGGTGACTTGCCCGTGGTCACACGGCTGGGTTTCTGTTTGTGTTTTGGGTGTCTGTGGCTGGATCCAAGCTTGGATCCTTCTGGCTCCGGGGCCGGTGCTCTGCTCGCTGCTCCACCTACCTGCCCCAAGGAAGGGATGATTCTTAAGGGGTGAAGTTAAGAGGTGAGAGTGGAAAGTGGCAAGAGGAGATGGAGAGAGACAGGGTAGGGTAAACTATCTCATGTAGAAGAGGCAAGGGGAAGTAGTTGCAGGGGAGGGGAAGAACAGGAAGGCAAAAGCATATTCTCATTGAAGTTGGCTCAAGGAGAGAATCACATACATACTAAATGGAATATCTTACCCTCACTCACTCTCCTGAATAGGGGAAAAGGGGATGAGAGGGGTGATGATGGAGGGGAGGTCATTCTGGAGGGATGGGAGGTTAGAAGTACCCTCTATCAAAGAGGGACAGGATCAAAGTTGGGAATGGACCAGGTGGGAGGTGGGATGGGTGATAGGGAAATATAAGCAGTCTTTTACAATATATCTACTATGGTAATGTTTTGCATAGCTATACATGTACAACACATACTGAATTGCTTATCTTCTCAGAAGGAGTGGGTGACAAGGGAGGAATGGAATGGATCTGAAAATCGAAGTTTTAAAAGTAAATGTTTCATAAGATGTCCAGGCATTGGGGCTCAGAGATTCACCTTGCCCTAATGGCAAAATTGAAGGGGATATGGGAGAGAGCACATTGGATAAGGGGATATCTAGTGGGACTGCCATTCTGGGTGGGTGGGTGGGGAAAAATGCGGGAAAAATGTAACTCATAATCTGGTGGAAATGAATGATGTAAACCAGAAGTTAATAAAGCATTTGTTTAATTAATTAAAAAAAAAAAAGAACGGGATATGAGAGAAGATATGGGAGAGAGCAGATTGGAGGAAGCGATATCTTGTGGGACTGCTATTCTGGGATGGTGGGCAGGGGAAAAACGGAGGAAAAAACATTGTAACTAAAAATCTGGCAGAAATGAATGATGTAAAACAGAAGTTAATAAAGCATTTGTTTAAAAAAATACTGAAGATAAACTTATCAAAATGTAACCCATTCCTTAATAGTTATATAATAATCAAATATAAGAATAAGCGGTTCTTGAAGAAAAATAATTATTAATGATCACCTGAATTTTTTCAAATTTTGTAAATATCAGGAAGAATAAAAAATTCAAAAAGTTCTGAGACACAATCCTATCTTCATTTTCTTGGCAATGATAGTTTAAAATATTATAACTCAACAGTAATAGTGGCATAGAAAAATGTTTACAGTGTTGACTCTTGTTAGACATCCACATTGCTTTTCTGGAGGGCAACATGACATTATGCAATAAGAGCTACCAAACTTTATATATTTTTGCCCAGTTATCATATTAATGGTATTAATGTTAAATATAATACTTCAATGTACATTAACACTCTCAGGATGTTTATTCATAAGTACTGGAAAATTATTAACAAATCACTATTTAACAAATGGTAAACTGCAACCTTGCAGTACTGTTGGACTCAGATTGAACAAGGTATGCATTTGAATTCTACCATAAATACCTCCCTGTTTGGTAACCATGAAAAAACAAGTCTTTAACTTCTCTTGCTCATAGCCTATAATCTGAAAAATGGGGATAAAGTCTATCTATCAAGGTTTATGTGAAACTCAAAAGAGATGATGCCTGTAGAGTTCTTGTCAAACTTAAATTACTATGTAACTGTGAAATATTATTATGTTATTTAGTTAATGTCCCAATAAATCTTGGTATATGAATCTAATTTTAGTCATAATACATTCAAATTTATTTATTGCAGAAGCATAAGATAGTTAAATGAAATGATAAAGAAAACACAAATACTGGAAATTTTAAAATAATTATCATGACTATGAAAAATTGAAAAGTTCTAGAAGGAAAAGATACCAGAAATCAGGCAAAAGTATGGAAGGAAAAAACATTCTTATTAAAATTTTAACCAATTTTTTTTTTGCCTTTTAGAGGTCATTTGGGTTACATGACTTGCCCAAGGTAACACAGTTAGTAAATGTTAAGTATCTGAAGCTGGATTTGAACTCAGGTCGTCCCGATTCCAGGTCTGTGGCTCCATTCACTGTGCCACCTAGACGCCTCTAATTTCATTTTATTTTTTTGTTTTTGGAGGGGGAAGGCAGGGCAATTGGGTTTAAGTGACTTACCCAAGGTCACAAAGCTATTAAGTATGTCCAGTTTCTGAGGCTGAATTTGAACTCAGGTCCTTCTGACTCCAGGGCAGGTGCTCTACTCTGTCACCTAGGCACTCCAAAATTTTAACTAATTTTGAAAAATAAATCTGTTGAAAAAAAATTTTCTGAAGTTTTTTTATCATTTAATGTCTGTTTTGTTGATAGTTACTAAATTTAGCAATAAAAAATAAAAATAACAATACTCATTTGCATACACCGGCTGATAACTTGATGCTTGACACCTGCAGCGGGATTCCTCATAAATGACTGCTTTTGAAGATAAACATTTTGATATTGTCAAAGGATTTTTAAATTAACAGTCTTGATCATGTTTCCATGAGAATGGCTTTTTAGTCATTATACATAAAGTGTATTAAAATATCTGGAAAATAACTATGTCTAAAATACTTTAAATTGTTAAAAGGTACTTTTAAACATTTGCTATATAATCTGAGTCCAACACTTTTCTTTTTCTCTGTATCATGACAATTGGTCTGAGCATAGATTTATGACTCCTTCCAAAGAATTTGGCACTCAATATAAAAACAACAAAAGTATTTAATCTCAAATAAAATATTTGGTATGTTATTTTATTTTCCAGGTGTATAGATAGGAAACCAAACTAGCTTTGTAGATTGGGGTGCTTAATGCAATGTTAGCTTAAATACATAAAATTTTCTTATGAATATATAACTGGATACACAAGGCATTTACTTAATGAGGGCCTGGGCAATTGAATCTTCTCTTGTACTCAATTCCTGTATTTCCATTCAGGGGATACTGAAATGAGAAAAATATACTCTTTCTGAGATTCTGTTTTCTCTTTCATCTATTTCTAGGAAAAACTTCTTCCCTCATCCTTCACACCCTCTTTTTTTTTTTTTTGATCTTGCAATATGTTTCAGAGGTGAAACCATTTTGACTTTTCACAGAATGTTGCTATTTAGCATGGTAGAGAATTTTTTCACTACCACATCATTAAATATGCTTAATTGATATGAATTTCCAACTGATTTTCAATTAATTTTTCCAGTTACATTTTTTTCACAACAAATCTCTTAGATGTTATTTTTGAAGTATGAGCCATAGCTCATAGCATATCCAGTCTATCGCTTTGGGATTCCAATAAGTAGGGTATGGATGGCCACTATAGCTCTTGTCTGTTTCTATTTCTGTGTCTGAGGATGATAAAAAATTTAATTTATTGTGGTCTTAAATTTGAAATATTTGTCATTTTAAAATGATTTTGTTATATTACTGCTTTCAGTAAAAAAAAGAAATAATATTTTTTGGCATCTGGTCCATTGTTAAGTTAAAATATTGACTCTCGTTTGGGTTTTCAAAATGCTTTAGATGGGGGCAGCTAGGTGGCACAGTGAATATAGCACTGGCCCTGGAGTCAGAAGGACCTGAGTTGAAATCTGGCCTCAGACTCTTAACACAGACAAAAAAAAAAAAAAAATTAGCCATGTGACCATGGGCAAGTCGCTTAACCCCAATTGCCCTCCCCCCAAAAAGCCCCCCAAAAATAAACAAAATACTTTTAAAAAGGTCATCAATCACTGTTTTTCTTATCAATTCCTTAGACATATTCTTCTGTTTTTGTTTTTTGGGTCAGGGAGGGGACATGGGGTAAGGGAAGGTGGATACATTTAGATTATCCACATACAGATTTTCATTTGATCCTACTTAAGAAAAAATTATAATAGTGGGCATGAAATGAGATTGTTTAATATCTTCAGGTAGCTTGGGGGGCATATTTGAGTTGAAGTAAAAGTACTTAGATTCACATCCCATTTGCCTCACTTAGTACCTTTGGGACTCAAGAAAGTCACCTAAACTCCTTGATCTCAGTTTTCTAATTTATCTTGTGGTGTGATTGGTCTAGATAGTCTCCATGGTTTCTTCTTGTTGATTATCAGTTCTCAATCTAGAGTCTATTGAAACACAGAGGTTCTATGGATAAATTTCAGTATGTCTGTGAACCTAGATAGAAAAATCTTTTGATAATTATATTTCATATATATATATATGAAATATAATTATCAAATATAATATAATTATCATATATATAATATATATATAATATAATTATCATATATATATATGCACATACTTACTTTGCAACATTTTATACACTTAAAATCAATCTACGAAGGGGTTTATAGATTTTAGAGAGACTGCTAAAGAGTTCCATCACATGGGGTGTGGGAGATAAGTTAAGGACCTCTGCTCTCAGAATCATTTGGTGTCTCAATTTTCTCATGAATAAACAGGATGTGATAATATCAACACTTCTCCTACTGGGTTCAAATGAAAACAAAATGAGAGAATGAACATAAGGCACAATGCAAACTTTAAAGTGATAGAGACATATTAACACTGTATGGTTCTCCAGTCTGTGCTTCACTTCTTTCTCATCACTTTCTTTAAATATCACAGATTTTACAAGCCACCTCCATTTCTTACACAGAAAGACTGACACAAGTTTTGAAATATAGTCATTGAAAGTTGTTGTCTTTAGGTGGCGAAGTGAGTAGAGTGCTGGCCCTGGAGTCAGAAGGACCTGAGTTCAGATCCGGCCTCAGACACTTAACATACACAAACAAAAAACCTAGCTGTGTGACCTTGGGCAAATTAATTAACCCCAATTGCCTTCCAAAAGAAAGTTGATGTCTTCTACAAACTATATACCTGGCTGTTCCAGTTACAGTGCTTTAAGAAAGTGAAAAATACACTTTTAAGATTCATAGAGGCACACAAACATGAATTCCAATATGCAGAAATTCCCTTGGAGTTCAAATGTCTATGATTTGTTAGCAGTTTTAATATTTTCCCAAGTTCAAAGAAAACCATGTAAGTAATTGTCTGAATTAAAGGGCTGTAAAAATGTTTCTTGTCATTTAAAAAACAAAGACCGTATTCTAATTTGTCCTCTTATAATGATCAAAGTAGCTTTTCTTTTAAAAAATGAAACATGTCACAGACTCATTTCCCATGAGAACTGCAGCACATGACATGTTTGAACATATTCGCTTAAGAAATACAAAATTATTAGCATTCCATTATTTTATCCTTTTATAAGGGCAAGCAGTTTTGGTTATTCCCAGCCCACATATTTTAGATTTTGCTTATTAAAAACAAAACAAACAAAAACACATGTTTATTTTTTCTTTCCCTCTAAGAATTCAGATGCTATACCAGTTGATACATACAATAGTGATGATATGACTTCATTGACTATGGTGCCTTTTAGCAGAATGTAGTTTCCTTTCTTATCTTTTTTAATTATCTTTATTTTTGCTTTTGCTTTTCCTGAGATCAGAATTGCTAACTCTCTTTTTTTTGTTTGTTTCATTTTAGTTCAACTGAAGCATAATGTATTCTACTCCATCCTTTTCACTTTACCCTGAGTGAATCCCTCTGTTTCAAATGCATAAATCGTGAACAACATATTGCAAGATTATGGTTTTTAATCTGTTTTGTTATGCACTTTTATTTTATGGGAGAGTTCATTTTATGCACCATGTTCTCAGTTATGATTATTATTTGTCTTTCTCTCTATTCTATTGCCTCAACCAGTTTATTCTTTTCTTCTTGCCTTCTCCATTTATCTCCTCACTAGAGCTTTACTTTTGACCATGGACTCCCTCAATCTGCCCTCTATTTTATTCCTCCTACCTTTTGCTTCCCTATTGTCCTCCACTGTCTATAGGGCAAGACAGATTTCTTTTTTTAATTAATTTATTAGTTTAGTTTCAGTTAGTAAGAATCAATTCCATAGTTGCTTGATTTTCAAATTTCCTTTACTTGCCTCCCCCCTCCCCCCATGACAGTATATAGTCCAGTATAGGATCTGCAAATACATTCATATTAGACATTATTCCAATTACAAAGGCGTATTGTACTAGGTAGGATGAAAGATGATAAAGAAGAAATAAAACCAAACAATGGAAAGAAAAAGATCATTTAGTTTGCTTCCATCAGGATTCAGGCTCAGTTCTTTCTAGTTATATCACTGGATGGCGCATTTCTCTCTTTCTTGAGGATTTCGGGATTGAATTATATCACTGCATTGCTGAAAAGAGTCCAGTCTGTCATAACTGGTTATCACAGATATGTTATGTCTGTGATTGTATACAAATTTTTCTGATTCTACTCTTCACGCTCAGCATCAGTTTGAATAAGGCTCTCCAAGTAATTATGAAATCCGTCACCTCCTCATTTCTTATAGCACAATAATATTCCATTACATTCATATAAGACAACTTGTTTAGCCATTACCCAATTGATGGGCACCCCTTTAGTTCCCAATTCTTTGCAACCACAAAAAGGGCTGCTATAAATATTTTCCTACATATGGGTTTTTATCAAGAGATCATAGAACTGGGATATAACCTTATAAGTGGTATTGTTGGGTCAAAGTGTATGAAATTATTTATAGTCCTTTGGGCATAATTCCAGATTGCTCTACAGAATGGTTGTATAAGTTCACAACTCCACCAGCAATGAATTAGTGTTCCAATTTTTCCACATCCTCTCCAGCATTTGTCACTTTCTTTTTTTGTCATTGTAGCCAATCTGATGGGAGACATGTGGTATCTCATAGCTATTTTGATTTGCATTTCTCTAATCAATAGTGATTTAGAGCATTTCTTCATATGGTTATAGATATTTTTAATTTCTTTCTCTGAAAACTGCCTGTTCATATCCTTTGACCATTTATCAATTGGGGAATGATTTGTATTCATATAGATTTGTCTCATTTCTCTATAAATTTTAGAAATGAGTCCTTGATCAGAGACACAAATTGTAAAAATCCGTTCCCTATTTCCCACCTCCCTCTTGATCTTGGTTATATTGGCTTTGTTTGTGCAGAAGATTTTCAATGTAATGTAATCAAAATTGTCCATTTTGCATTTTATAATGCTCTCTAATTCTTGTTTGGACCTAAATTCTTTTCCTCTCCACACATCTGTCAGGTAAACTATTCCTTGCTTTCCCAATGGCTTACAGGTTCATCCTTTACATCTAGATCATGCACCCATTTATACTTGATTTTGGTATATGGTATTAGATAGTGATCTATGCCCAGTTTCTGCCATACTGTATTCCAGTTTTCCCAGCAGTTTTTGTCAAAGAGTGCATTCTTATCAGAAAAACTGGGGTCGGCTCTCAAAGACCGCATTCTTATCTGAAAATAAGCTGTGCTGCTGGCTCCCACACCACTGCACTGGTCCTTCCTGCAGGGCTGCTGGGCTGTCCTCAGAGGGAGGTTAGCTTCTCTGTGTTGTTCTGTGGGTGCTGGGGCTCAAGAAGTTGATCAGAGTCCCCTTTTGCATAGTTTGGAGGTGACCTGGGGGGAGAGTGACTTT
This sequence comes from Gymnobelideus leadbeateri, assembly GCA_011680675.1. Classification (NCBI taxonomy): domain Eukaryota; kingdom Metazoa; phylum Chordata; class Mammalia; order Diprotodontia; family Petauridae; genus Gymnobelideus; species Gymnobelideus leadbeateri. The sequence goes on along the minus strand of WOXC01008792.1, from coordinate 159,935 downwards.
GAAGAACTCTTTCTACTCTGCCATCTTGGCTGGAAAATGGTTCCCTTGATAATATAGACCCTTTGTTTTAAAAAAAAAATGTTATTATTTTGTCTAACTCTACAAAGTAGTTTTTTGGTAAATTTATTGGTATGGCACTAAATACATAGTTTAGTTTGGGTAAAATTGTCATTTTTATTAAATTAGCTAGACACAGCCACGAGCAATTGATATTTTCCAACTATTTAGATCTGATTTTATTTCTGTGAGAGGTGTTTTGTAGTTGTGATCATATAGATTCTGGGTTTCTTTTGGCAAGTAGATTCCCAAATATTATATAATGTCTTCAGTGACTTTAAATGGGATTTCTCTTTCTAATTCTTGCTGTTGAGTTTCATTAGAGATGTACAAGAATGCTGAGGATTTATGTGGGTTTATTTTACATCCTGCAACTTTGCCAAATTTATTTATTGTCTCAAGTAGTTTTTTACTTGATTCTCTAGGATTATCTAAGTCTATCATCATATCATCTGCGAAGAGTGATAGCTTGGTCACTTCTTTGCCTAATTTGATTCCTTTGATTTCTTTTTCTTCCCTAATTGCTACTGCTAGTGTTTCTAGCACCAGATTGAATAAGAGGGGTGATAGTGGACACGCTTGTTTCACTCCTGATCTTGTTGGAAAGGCTTCTAGTTTATCCCCATTGCATATAATACTTGCTGATGTTTTTAAATAGATGCTATCAACTATGTTAAGGAAGGCTCCATTTATTCTTATACTTTCTCGTGTTTTTAATAGGAATAGATGTTGTACTTTGTCAAAAGCATTTTCTACATCTATTGAGATGCTCATGTGCTTTCTGCTAGTTTTATTGTTGATATGCCCAATTATACAGAGTGTGGGGAGCCGAACCAAGCAGAGCACACATCCCCGTGAACCGAGGTTTTAGCCTCAGGGCGGCATGGCCAGCAGCCAGCGGGAGGAACTCCAGAACACCAGCAGCTGTGGCGATTCCAGAATTATCAACATAGACATGCCTAGGAAAAAGTAAGAGGTTAGTGTCCTATAGACTTTGGGACCAGTAATTGGGCAATGCGTCGGCTCCCTCCCCTGGGGGCTAGAAGCCTCTGAGAAGACCAGCCATTTTGTAGTTTTCAGAGGCAGCTCCAGCTCCTGGCCTGCAAATTATAGGGAGATCCAGCTATCAGTCTTGGGGGGTAATCGCTCTTGCATTAACCTCCCTGGATCTGGATTGTGATCTAGGGTGGAAGTCATTGGTGGATTTACAGCTTGCCAGTAACGGAAGTTGCCCCCAACACGATCAGCACAAAAATTTCTCTATCTGGCCTTAAAGCCATAGTGTGGCAACAAACCCAAAAGTCAAGTAATTAAGTGGCAACATGCCAAAGCAAAGGAAACAGAAAAATGCAACCCTAGATTCCAATTTTGGGGGCATAGAGTGGGAAAAGGACTGTGAGGTCAGACGTCCTGCTCTAAAAGCCCCAGGGGAAAACATGAGCGGGTTGCAGGCCATAGAGGACCTTAAGAAGGACTTTAAAAATCAAATAAGAGAAGTGGAGGAAAAATTGGAAAGAGAAATGAGAAGGATGCAGGAAAAGTATGAAATGAGGGTCAACAGCCTGACTGAGGAAAACAACACCTTAAAAAAGAGACTAACTCAAATGGCAAAGGAGGCCCAAAAGTGCAATGAGGAGAAGAATTCCTTAAAAAGTCGAATACTCCCACTTCCTACAGGAGGGCAGTAGGCCTAACAATAGACCATTCATTGCTTCCTAGAGTATTTCACTAGGTTCTGGGCTGAGGTAAATAAGTTATCACAGCTGACTACTTCCTACCCAAAGTGTGTGGGCAGAGGAAATACACCGAGGAAAGGCCATTAGATCTTCTTGTTGGTGAAATTGGAAGGGTGGGGAAGGGGCCTTCTCTTGGAAGCTAGGCAGGGATAGAGACAAAGCTGGTAAGAGTCTACATTGGTCGATAGCTACTCTGGCTTCCAGTTCAGGCCTGCCATTCAATCTGCACCTATTTGTGCCTCAGTTACCTACCTAATCCAGGAAATGGGGCATTTGGGTTCAATGATTTTCAACTCCATCCTCAGCTCTGACATTCTGGGCTCTATGTTCCATGAAGTCTCTCAACTCTGACATTCTGTATCCTTTGTTCTAAGGTTCTTTCCAGTCTTGATATTTTAGGTTTTGGCTCTAAAAATTCTGTGTATCTATGAATATGGCTAAATCTAGGGTGTGCTATCTGTGGATTTCTTAGCTTAAAAATTATTGATGCTTTTGGCTTAGTCCACCACTGTTACTTTCAATAACTCCTTTCTCCACTAGAGCCTTCACCTGTAACAAAAAAAAAATAGTTCAGAAAAAAAGATAATAGGGGCGGCTAGGTGGCACAGTGAATAGAGCGCCGGCCCTGGAATCAGAAGGCCCTGAGTTCGGAGCCGGCCTCTGACACTTAATCCATACGAACAAAAAAACCTAGCCGTGTAACCTTGGGCAAGTTACTTAACCCCAATTGCCCTAAAGGGGCGGCTAGGTGGCGCAGTGAGTAAGAGAGCCGGCCTCGGAGTTTGGATGACCCGAGATCAGATCCGGCCTCAGAAAATGAGCACCCACGCATAAATAATGACTAGCCGTGTAACCTTGAGCAAGTTACTTAACCCCAATTGCTTAAAAAAAAAAAAGATAATAAAATATATCATTTCCACTAAAAAAAAGAAGTGCTGTGGTGCTTCCTTGTTTTCAGAATGTGGCAGAGGGAGCATAATAGAATAGATGTGATAAATCATTATCCCTAATTAGGAATTTAGATAAAAATACCATTCCTCATTTCTATTTTAACTATGTCAAAATTTCAATTGAACATGTGGCCAGAAGGAAAGAAGGTAATACAAATAATCTAGTAAATGTTGCTGCTAACAAAAGTACAATTACTGGACTGATCTCTTTGAGGCAAGGATATTGTGGGTTGATGAAGTGTTCATTAAACTGAGCTATTGCCCTATCCTGGTATGCAATCTCTTCCAAGGTCATCCATGGAATTGGGTTTTGGTCAGAACTTAAGGTCACAAATATATTGTTTCTGGTTCATATATTTGTGGTTTTCTAGAAATCTGACTGTTCCTAAGCCTACATGTGCTTTATTAATCATCAGTTCAGATTTTATCCATATAATTTTCAATATGAATTATAGTCATTGGGATGCTGATTTTACTTTGTATAAAATGAAAAGCTACCCTGTCCATAGAAATCCAATTACATAGACAGAATCCAGCTTGATATATATACACGTATGTATGCATATATGTGTGTGTATCTGTATGTGTATGTGTGTGTCTGTATGTGTGAGTACGTGTGTATATATGTATATAAAATAATATATATGTTTTAAGAATGAGAAAAAATTAAAATGTAATTTTAATAATAAGAAAGAAACCCAGAATTCCTTAAGTATCAGGTCGATTTCTCCTTATTTGAAGCCTAAGTTAATCCTGATCTTAAATGAAGCAAGTCTTACATAGTTTAAAGAAGACAGAGTTTGATAATAGTTGACCAAGATGCAAATTCCAATCTTCCCATTACCAGAAGAAAATCTAGATAATACATGAATTTATAAATTGATGGATAGATGAATGGATGATTAGATGAATGAATGAAAAAAAATATGTGCTTAATGTGTGCTAGACACTTCATTAAGCACACACACACACACACACACACACACACACACACACACACACACACACATATATATATATATATATATATATGTATATGAAAAGCAAAGTCCCTGCTGTCAAGGGACTTACAATGTAAAGGGTAAAGACAGCAAATGGAGAAAAGTTGTATACAGAGAAGAGCATTATTTCCTGGGAAGTCACAGGGATAGAAAACTATGCCACAATTTATTGGCATGCACTTCAAAGAAGGTCAGTATTGAATGGATTAGTTTTCCCAGAATAAGCTATGAAAAATTTACATGTAAAGGGAAATGACCTAAACTAGTCATAAGGAAATCTCTCAAGTCTGTCCCGAGGTGAATTTTATGGATTTGAAAGTCTTAGATGATAAAATAAAGTCATTAAGGACAAAGGTGTTATTTTTATCAATACAGCAAGGCAAATTTTGGAATTTGAGATTGTTTGCATAAAGATCAAAGGAGGCAGAGATAGAATATTGTCATTTGATGAGGACATACAAAAGACCATAAAGGCAGAAAGTAGAAATCATAGAGTTGATGTTGCAAAAGACTTCAGAACAAATATAGCCCAATGATTTAATTTTATAAATGATGATTCTGAGGTGAAGTAAATTGTCAAAGGTTATACAGATAAGTAACTTGAGATTTTCATTAAAAAGACAATCTATGAGAACAGGGTTGGAATATATGATCTTATATATAGTCAAAATTTGATTTTGGCCAGAGGTGGATTAAATGTGACAAGAATTAACTGAAGGAACAATATATTTGCCAGGAGTTTTCAATTCTAATGAAAAGGTGATTAAAACTAAAAAAAATAAGAAAAGTAAAATCTGTCTTAGTTTTCTCATGTGTAAAATGAGGTTAACAATAGCATCTACCTCACCATGTTTTTCAGAGGATAAAATTAGATAATCCTCAACGAAGTTTTTTGAAAACCTTAAATTGTAATATAAATGACACAATGTTAATATCATCATCATTAGCATTTTTATTATATTTCCAATTGCAAAAAACTACAGTGAAGAAATACTGGATAAAATCTCACAAAGGATATTGAAATAAAATCCATGGTGTCAGATGTTTTAAAAAAAATCTAGTGTATAAAGAATAGGTAATAAGCAATGTGAAATACAAATACTAATATAAGAACTCAGATTTTTGATTCATAGGCCTCACTGTGAAATAACAGTATGGGACTAATCACTTGACCATGGCTCTGGAAGAATAAATATCATTCAAAAGAAAAAGAGCAGGTAAAAGAAAGGTAGGCCATAATATATTGAGGAAATGTACTCATGCAAAAAAAAAAAATCAAGGAATTATGAAGAAAAAAGCACATTGGAGAGTATTTGCATAAACATCAAAGAAGGCAGAGATAGAATATTGTCATTTGATGAGGGCATAAAAAAGACCACACAGGCAGAAAGTAGAAATCATAGATTTGATGTTGCAAAAGACTTCAGAAAGGGGCGGCTAGGTGGCGCAGTGAATAGAGCGCCGGCTCTGGAATCAGAAGGACCTGAGTTCAGAGCCGGCCTCCGACACCTAATCTGCACAAACAAAAAAACCTAGCCGTGTAACCTTGGGCAAGTTACTTAACCCCAATTGCCCTTAGGGGCGGCTAGGTGGCGCAGTGAGTAGGAGCGCCGGCCTCGGAGTTTGGATGACCCGAGATCAGATCCGGCCTCAGAAAATGAGCACCCACGCATAAATCAAATGACTAGCCGTGTAACCTTGAGCAAGTTACTTAACCCCAATTGCTTTAAAAAAAAAAAAAAGACTTCAGAAAACATAAAGCCCAAACATTTAATTTTAAAAATGATGATTCTGAGGTGAAGTAAATTATTAAAGGTTATGCAGATAAGTAACTTGAGAAGCTTGGACTTGAACTCATGCACATCATTTCCAAATAGCTTATTCTGTTTCACTGTACTATATTTCCAGAAACATAGAGTTAAAAAATTACATTGCTAGTTTGGCACACAGTCATGAAACAATAGCTAAGTGCAATTTCAATTCCTTGCACAACTGCTAGAGCAGCTTCTCCATTTCTCTTGTCTTTCCCCCCTTTTTCTTCTAAATCTTCCTCTCAATTCCTACTTGATAGAATAGTTAATCAACTCAACTTGCCTTTTTAAAATATATTTTTATCTTTCTAAAGGTTGATGAAACAATGAAGAGAACTACTTTAGTGGATATGATTTGTACCAAAAACAATTAACTGAAGCTAACTTGATGGGAAATTTAGAAGGAAGTGATACCTGAAAATGAGCATTTATAATAGAATTGAGAGTGACAGAGAGAAAGAGAGACAGAGAGAGAGATGTATTCACATGCATCCTAAATTTAGGTAGGGTAGATTTCAAAAAAACTTAAGAAGAGACAGAATCCAATGGAATAGAATTCTGTGTTAAAGGGCAGTCCAAAATGTATGTGTAGCTCTTAAGAATGGAATTCTGGGGGGCAGAGCCAAGATGGCGGAGTAGAAACAGCTCATCCAAGCCACTCTGCCCCCAGATTCCCCCCAAACTATGTAAAAGGGTACTCTGAACAACTTTTGGTCCCCCAGCACCCACAGAACTACACAGAGAAACTAACCTCCCCCTGAGGACAGCCCAGCAGCCGTGCAGGAAGGACCAGCGCAGTGGTCTGGGAGCCGGCAGCAAACAGTGAGCAGAGCAGTGCAGGGAGCAGAGCCGAGCAGAGCCCAGGTCCCTGTGAGCCAAGGTTTTAGCCCAAGGGCAGCAGGGCCAACAGCCGGCTGGAGGAACCCCAGAACACCAGGAGCTGTGGCAACTCCATAATCATCAACATAGACTTGCCTAGGACAAAGTAAGAGGTTAGTGTCCTATGGACTTTGGCACCTGTATTTGGGGAATGCGTCGGCTCCCTCCCCTGGGGGCTAGAAGTCGCTAAGGAGACATGCCATTTTGTAGTTTTCAGAGGCAGCTACAGCTCCTGGCCAGCGAATTTGTAGGGAGATCCACCGATCAGACTTGGGGCATAATCGCTCTTGTTTAACCTCCCTGGATCCGGATTGTGATCTAGGGTGGAAGTCGTGGGTGGGTTTACAGCTTGCCAGAAACGGAAGTTGCCCCCCACACGTTCGGGACGAAAATTCCTCTATCTGGCCTTAAAGCCATAGTGTGGCAACAAGCCCAAAAGTCATGTAATTAAGTGGCAACATGCCAAGGCAAAGGAAACAGAAAAATGCAACCCTAGACTCCAATTTTGGGGGCATAGAGTGGGAAAAGGACTGTGAGGTCAGAAGTCCTGCTCCAAAAGCCCCAGGGGAAAACATGAGCGGGTTGCAGGCCATAGAGGACATTAAGAAGGACTTTAAAAATCAAATAAGAGAAGTGGAGGAAAAATTGGAAAGAGAAATGAGAAGGATGCAGGAAAAGTATGAAATGAGGGTCAACAGCCTGACTGAGGAAAACAACACCTTAAAAAAGAGACTAACTCAAATGGCAAAGGAGGCCCAAAAAGGCAATGAGGAGAAGAATGCCTTAAAAAGTCGAATTTGCCAGATGGAAAAAGAATCACAAAAGTTCACTGAGGAGATTCATTCCTTCAGAGTAAGACTGGAATAAATGGAAGATAATGACTTTATGAGAAATCAAGATGCTATTAAACAGTTCCAAAAAAACTGAAAGAATAGAAGGCAATGTGAAATGTCTCATGGGAAAAACCACTGACCTGGAAAATAAATCCAGAAGAGACAATTTAAAAATTATTGGACTACCTGAAAGCCATGATCAAGGAAAGAACCTAGAAATCACACTTCAAGAAATTCTCAAGGAAAATTGCCTAGATGTTTTAGATCCAGAGGGCAAAATAGCGGTTGAAAGAATCCACCAATCATCTCCTGAAAAAGATCCCAAAAAGAAAACTCCCAGTGATATTATAGCCAGGTTCCAGAATCCCCAGATCAAGGAGAAAATACTCCAAGCAGCCAGGAAGAAACAATTTCAATATTGTGGAAACACAATCAGAATAGCCCAGTACCTGGCAGCTTCTACACTGAAGATTGAAGGGCATGGAATATGATATTCTAGAGGGCAAAAGAACTGAGAATGAACCCAAGGGTCACCTACCTAGCAAAACTGAGTATTTTGTTTCAGGGGAAAATATGGTCATTCAATGGAATAGAGGACTTTCAAGCATTCTTGAGGAAAATACCAGAATTGAATAGAAAATTTGACATCCAGACACAAGAAGGAAGAGATGCCTGAGAAGGTAATCAGGGAAAAGAAATCAAAAGGAACTTTTCAAAGTTGAACAATTTACATTCCTATATGGAAAAGCAATAACTGTGACTGATGATATCTTTCTCACTATGGAAATAATGGAAGAAGGGTGTTTGGTCATATGAATACATATGTGAATGTGTGTATATATGGTTACAGTTATATATGGATAGAAGGCATAGGTTGAATCTCTTGGGAATGGAGAATGCTCAAGGTATGAAATTATGAGGTGAGAGAGGAAAGTGGCAAGAGGAGATGGGAAGAGACAGGGTAGGGTAAACTATCTCATGTAGAAAAAGCAAGGGGAAGTGGTTACAAGGGAGAGGGAGAATAGGAAGGAAAAAAAAAAGCAAAACCACATTCTCTTTGAATTTGGTTCAGGGAGAGAATGACATACATACTAAATGTGATATCTCAACCTGAAGCAGAATAGGGGGAAGGGGGATGAGAGGAGGGTTGATGGATGGGAGGTCATCCTTGCAGGGAGGGGAGGTTGGAAGTACCCACTATAGAAGAGGGACAGGATTATGTAGGGAATGGACCAGCTTGGGGGTGGGATGAGTGGGAGGGAATTATAAGCAGCCTTATACAATATATCTATTATGATAATGTTTTGCATAGCTAGACATGTACAACATATACTGAATTACTTATCTCCCCAGAGGGAATGGGTGACAAGGGAGGAAGTAAATGGATCTGAAATTTGAGGTCTTAACATTAAATGTTTCAAATATTTATAAATACTATTAAAAAAATAATGAAATTCTGGAGCAACAGAACCAACAAAAGCACAGGGTGAAACAAATTTTAAGCCCAAGCCAAATTAGAAGACTCGCAGCAAAGGTCTGTCTCAATAGAGTAAGAGTGTAATTCTGTCCATCAAAAAACACACCAGTCCACAGAATGCACACCAGTATTAGCACTTGGGGCCTATTGAATCAGTGGCAGTGGCTCCTGGAGATATTAGTTTACAGATGGTAATGTGGTCAAACAACTGTTTAGAAGGAGGATGCAGTGAATCCTTTGCTGGCACTTCTTGTAAAATTATGTTGCATTGCCAACATCTGTTTTGAAAAGAGAAACTCAAAAAGAGCAATGATAAAGAAGTTACATGAAAATTCTTTTTTTTAAGAAGTATATTGGTTTCTTGTAGCAGCAAGCGTCCCAGTATACCCAGGGTGGCTGCCAACACAGATTCTTAGATCTGCTTTTCTAAAGGAAAGCAACTCAAAATGGTTTAACAATCTTTCTTTAATCAATAAGACATATATTTTACCCACCCTGAACTTCAGATTATACATACAGAAACATTTTAAGTAGACAGGTCTCCAACTGTCCAACCATTACATCCATACGAAATGAAAGTTACCAGAGAGGGAAGCATCAACATCTGGGTTTTTTAAAGCTGAAGTGCTCTCAATGGCTGCCCAGAGTCTCATCTGGTCAAGTCACACAACACTTCTCAATGTGAGCCCCAGAACAAAGTTTAACATCATGGGTTATAAAGCCTTCTCTGGAGTAAGAGAATGTAACAACCCTCTTGAGAGAACTCATTAACAGCAGAATTTGTCAAATGAAAAAAATGTTATAGAAGCTCCCTAAAGAAAATAATTCTTTGAAAATTAGAATTGAGGGCTGCCTAGGTGGTACAGTGAGTAAGAGCACCGGCCCCAGAGTCCAGAGATTCGGGGATTGGTTGTGGCCTCAGTTACTTAACACCCATACATAATTAAATAGCTGTCTAACCTTTAGCAAGTTATTTAACCCCAATTGCTTTAAAAAATAGAATTGGGCAAGGGGAAGCTAATGAATACATGAAATATCAAGAAACAACAGAACAAAATTTAAAAAAGGGGAAAATGTAAAATAATTAATTACTAAAACAAGAGACCTGGAAAATAGATCCAGGAGACATAATTTAAGAATTAATAAGCTATCAGAAAGTCATGATAAAAAAACCTAGACATATTTCAAGAAACTATAAATGAAAATTCCCCTGATATATTAAAGGGTAAAATAGAAACTGAAAGAATCCATCAAACACCTCTGGAAAGAGATCCCAAAACAATCTATCCCAGTAATATTTTAGCCAAATCCAAAAGCTCCCAGGTAAAGGAGAAACATTTCAAGCAACTAGAACGAAATAATTCAAATATAATCTAGGTATTTTCAGAATCATACAAGATTTAACAAATTCAATATCAAAGAAGTAGGGGATGAAATATAATATAAAAAGTAGGAAATGGAGTTAGGACTACAACCAAGAATCACATAACCAAACAAAACTGAGAATAGGGGGCGGCTAGGTGGCACAATGAGTAGAGTGCCGGCCCTGCAGTCAGAAGGACCTGAGTTTGGATCTGGCCTCAGACACTTAACACACACACAAACAAAACTTAGCTGTGTGACCTTGGGCAAGTTACTTAACCCCAATTGCCCTCCAAAAACTGAGAATAATTCTTCATGGAATAACATGGACAGTAAGTGAAATTGAAATTTATCAAGCAATCCCTATAAATATATATGAGCTGAATCAAAATTTTTATTTTCAAATACAAGAAGCAATAGAAGCATTAAAAAGTAATCATGTATAAAAGTAAAGAAATTTGAAGTTCATTTTGTATTGCTAAGGCAAGTGATACATAGCACCTCGTTTCAAATTAAGCCTCTGTTAAAGAAACAGAAGGTATGAACTCCTGTTGCTGATGTAACAGGAAGGGGCTGAACAGGGAAGAGCAATACTGTATGTAATGAAAAATCTCCACTGGGAAAGTGAGAATTTCCTGGGAACTTTTGGTGGTGGAGCTTCTTCTGAGGGCCAGCTGAGTTGCTGAGGACTTCTGAGGGCCAGCTGGAGCTACTGAGCCTGCTGAGGATTTCCTGAGGGCCAGCTGGAGCTGCTGAGAACTTCCGAGGGCTGCTCAAACTGCTGAAGACTTCCAAGGGCCAGCTGGAGTTGCCAGAAAAGGCATGACTGTGGTGTCAGTACTTTGTTTGTGGCTTTGTTAAGCCTTGACTTCCCAGGTATAGAGAATGTGAAAGATTTAAGTTGGGTTTGACACTATGGGCTTCACTGTGGAACAAGAACTGCATGGAGAGATGAACAAGGAACTGGGAACTGCCTATCTTTGAAGCCAGGTGACAGTTTGGTGAATTCAAGTAGGAGATGGGACCATGGAAGGGAAACCATGGAAGCTCAGAGCTTGCTCTGAGTCAAGATGAAAAGTCCTCTCTGTGAATACTGAATAGTGGCTGATTGTGATGTGAAGTTTTGCTTTGGGAATCATTTTAGGAAGAGTTGGGTGATTTGGCCAGATGAGACAATGGGCAGCCATTGAGCCACACTAGCTTTGGAAACCCAGATGTTGGTGCTTCCAACTCTGTAATGGTCAGACAACTGAAAACCCTGTCTGCTGAATTATATTATTTTCTGTTGAGCAGTAATCAGTGGAATTGTAATTTATTTGGTATTGTATTTTGTGATTGAATTAAGGACTCTGTGATTGACTAAATAAACATACTACCAAGGGGTGGAGTACTTTGATTTTTGTATTTTGTGTCCCTTAAGGAGGCAAGCCTCATTAACGATGACTGAATGATTGAATAAGGAGGAAACCCTCCTTCAGGATGATTGGATGATTGAGTTATTAAATGATTGTACTTTGTTGAAAATTATTGCTACAACTTTGGTGAAAACTATGGGGCCATTTTAGTGATAGTCATCGTGAATGCTGTACCTTGATTTTCTGTGAATGTTTTGCTCTGATTTGTTATTGAATAAATATAATTTTTTTTACTATATTTTGTAATCAGAACCTCAAAAGTTGTTGACAGCAGCAGTCCTCTGGAAAGTTGCTCATTTGTGGCATTACATCATGAAAGAAAAATTATAAAGGGTTTGATAAGATAAACTCTTTATAGTCCTACAAGGGAAGATGATACTTAGAGCTTCCAAGAACTTTATTAGTATTAGGGCAGTTAGAAGGGGTATACATAGACAGATGTGTGTATGTGTGAGTTGACTATCATGGGATGATATAAAAAAGTAAGGGAAAGAGGGACTTCTGTGAGCCAATATGGTGAAGTAAGCAGTAAAGCATCATAACTCTCCCATACTCACTTTCAAACAACCATAAAATAGTGACTAAAAACAAATCCTGGAATAGCAGAACCAGCAAAAAGAAGGTGTGAAATAATTTTTAAGTCTAAGAAACTTGGAAGTTTGTCAAGAAAGATTTGTCTCACTTGGTAAAAGGTATATGCAGTCCAGGACAGGAAGTATCAAAGCAAGTCAGCAGTGAGCCCCACCTCACCGAATCAGCAGGAGATTCTGAGAGTGAGTTCAAATGAGTAGGCAAACGCCAAAAACAGGGCACCCCAACATGCCTCAGAATAGCAGAGAATGAACAGATTCCATCAGTGATATTGCCCCCATGCTTCAGTGTAGCCCTGGGAAAACAGGAAGCCTCTTAATACCAGACCTCCATGTGTTCAGCAAAACCCTAGGCAAATAGGTCACCTCCATAAGCCAGAACTCCATGTTTCCATATATCCATGGGGAAATGCAAAAGCACTCTACCAGTTTCAACATATGGCAAAAACCAGCATTAGGATGAAAGCTCAGGACCAGGTAAGCTGCTAGAATCTTATGGCCTCCAGCAGTGTCAGCCAACCCCCACCCCCCCAAAAAAAAATAAACCCACACACCTCTAACAAAAACACTAGACAAGAAGTTTCTTTATGGGCCTCAGGGCAACATCAGTGCAGCACCAGGAAACAGCCTGTAATAGTGTCGCTTCTTTCCTAAGAAAAGAGCATAAATCTTAAAGAAAGGAAAAAGGCCACAAAAAGACTGGCAAACAAATAAACAAAAAGTATCTGACCATATATGAGAGGAAGATCAAAATACAAACTCAGAATAAGACAAAAATGTAAAAACACCTATGGGAAAAATTCCAAAGAAAAATGGGAAGTGATCACATACCCAGAAAGAACACATATCAGAGTTCAAAAGGGGGCTTAAAAATCATATAAGAGAGGGAGAAGAATAATTTGGGAAAAATGAATAACAAAAGAGAATTATGAAAAAAAAGATTGCATACTCAAATGGAAAGATGATACTTGCAATTCTTAAAAATTTTACTGCTAACATCACAGCAGAAAGGCTAGGTATAGGTAGATAGAGGGTATGTGTAGAATATGAATCTGAGGGAATGTCATAAAATGGCATAAAATTAAGAGATGTGAAATAGGAACACAACAACTGCAGACAAAAGGGAGAGATAGAATAGGGTAAATTACATGAAGACACACACACACACACACACACACACACACACACACACACACACACACACACGCAAAACTGTATCAGAGGGGAAAAATGGGAGAGTGGTGGTGGGCATATCTTGAATATTGTTGTTATCAATATTGACTCAAAAAGGGAATAATATTCACAAGCATTTGAGTATAGGAATCTGACCAATTTCCTTTTATAACAGAAACATGATGCTCATACCTAAACCCAGAGCAGCACAAATAGAGAGAAAACTTAAGATTGATTTCTCTAATGTATCATAATGGAAGATTTTTTTTAAATGCTACCAAGGAGAATACAGCCATATTTCTCAAAGATCATACACTATAGCTAGGTGGGTTTTATGCCAGAAAAGCAAGACTGGTACAATATTAGGAATAATATTGGTATAAGTGATCATATCAATAACAAAAATAAAAACAACAACAAATATATAATTACCTCAATAGATAAGAAAAGCCTTTGAAAAAATAAAAAAAACATTCCTATTAAAAACATTAGAAAGCACAGGAATAAATGTAGCTTTCCATAAAGTAGTATTTTGTATCTATGTAAAAGCATCAGTAAACATCTGCAATGGAGATAATCTAGAATCATTCCCAAAAAGAATATGGGCAAGTATGCCCAAAATCATGACTGTTATTCAATATTGTATCAGAAATGCTAACTAGAGTAGTAAGAGAAAGAAAAAGAAAGTGATGTAATTAGAAGAAGCATTAAAGAAACACAACTAGCACTTTTTTTTTCTGATTTTATGAAGGTGTACTTGGAGAAACCCAGATAATCAACCAAAATTCTTAATGAAATAATTAACAAGTTTAGCAAAGTTACAGAACATTATCCAAAACTATATAAATCAACAGCATTTTTATATATTAAAATTATATAAATTGAAAAATGTCCAACAAAGACATAGAAATATAAATTCCATTTAAATTAATCATAAAAAATATGAAATAATTGGGAATCTACCTTCCAGGCCAAATGAAGAAATTATGCGAACAAAATTACAAAACATTTTAATAAGATTTAAACAATCAGAAAATATTATTTTTTCATAAATATAATGAGCCAATATGCTTAAAGTGACAATTCTGCCTAAATTAATTTACTTATTCAGCGCCATATAATTCAAGTAACAAAAATGTAGAACCAAAATAATAAATTCCTTCTGAAAGAGAAAAAGGCCAAGGATAGCAAGAAAATCAATGGAAAAAAAAATGTGAAAGAAAGTGACCTGAACCTACTAAATCTCAAAATGTACTACAGAATAGTATTCATTAAAACAATCTGATGCTGGTTAAGAAATTGAGTGGGAGATCTGTGGAACAGATTGGGTACATAATGTATATAAGTAAATGAGCTTAGTGTTTGATAAACCCAAAGATTCAAGCTTTTGTAGTAAGAACTCACCATTTCACAAAAATTGGTGGGCAAACTAGAAAATAGTATGGCAGAAAGAAAGATATAGACCAACATCTCACACAATATATCAAGATAATGTCCGAATACATTCATGATTTAGACATGAATGATGAGATCTTAAGAAAATTAGGGAGGGGCAACTATGTGGCACAGTGAGTAAGAGTGTCAGCCTTCAGAGTAAGGATGACCCAGGATTGGTCCCAGCCTCAGAAAATGAGCACCCACACATAAATAATGACTGGCTGTGTAACCTTGAGCAAATTACTTAACCCCGATTGCTTGAAAGAAAGAAAGAAAGAAAGAAAGAAAGAAAGAAAGAAAGAAAGAAAGAAAGAAAGAAAGAAAGAAAGAAAATTAGGGGAGTATGGATGAATTTACTTGTCAGGATCTGCAGATAGGGATGAATTTACGCCCAAGGAAAAGAAACAGGAAATTACAGGATGCAAAATGTAGGATTTTAATTAAGTTAAAATGTTTTTGCACAAACACAACCAAATGCAAACAAAATTAGAAGGAAAGCAGAAAACTGGGGTGGGGTTGAATTTACAGGTTTCTGTGAGAAAAACATGATTAACATATATATATATAGTAGATATATATATAGTGTGTGTGTGTGTGTAGATAGATAGATAGATAGATAGATAGATAACTGTTTCAAATTTACATGAATATGGGTCATTTACAAAATAACAAATTGTGAGAGAATATCATTATATAGTTTTCAGAAAAAAATCAAAACTATCTATAGCCATATGCAAAATTATCTTAATACCATTTATTAGAGAAATGCAAAATAAAAGAACTCTAGGGCTGGCTATGTGGCATGGTGAATAGAGCACTTGCCCTAGAGTCAGGAGAACCTCAGTTCAAATCTGAACTCAGAAACTAAACACTTAGTAGCACTGTGACCCTGGTCAAGTCACTTAACCTAAATTTCCCTGTCTTCCCCACTCCAAAATGAAAGAAAGAAAAAAAAAAGCAAAACAAAACAAATGACTCTTGAGTTATCCTGTCTAAATACTATTGATCAGAGAAATGTAAATTAAAAGAACTCTGAGATATATCCTCACACCTATCAAAGTGTCTATGACAGGAACGGTAAATGACAAATATTTAAGGGCCTTTTTTGTAAATGGGGACAAGAATACATTATTGATGGAGTTGTGAACTGATTTGAACTATGCCCAAATGGCTATAAAGCAGTGCATATCCATTGAACCAGGAATACTATTATAGGATCTGCATCACAGAGATAAAAAAAAAAAAAGGAAATTACCTTCATCTATAGGCTTTGATGAAAAAAAAATATTTCATAAATATATAGATAATTGATTCTAAGGGCCAGGATGGTGTGGCTGGAAAGAACCAACAATAGGACCATTACATGCCTTGTCAAAACCAGGGGAACCAGCAGAAGCCAGTTGAAAGATTCACCAAATATTTCTGGCAGCTCTTTTTTGTGGTGGCAAAGAATGGGAAAACAAAGGGATGACCATTGAGTTATAACTGAAAAAAAAAAGTTGTAGTATATGATTGTGACTGAAAGCTACTGTGCCATAAGAAATTGTAAGAAAGGTTTAAAAAAAAAACTTGTAAAGGCTTATGTAAACCAATGCAAAGTGAGGTAGGTAGAACCAAAAGAATAATGGATATAGTAACAGCAATATTAAATAATGGTTAATTGTAAATGACACAACCATCTCAGTAATACAATGATCGATGACAATTCCAGAACTCATACATTAAAAATGCTATCCACATCCATAGAAGAATAGATAAAGGTGATGATGGCAGAGTAGAAACAGGACTTCTGAGTGGCTCCAGCTTCTACCTTCCCCAATCCATGTAAAAGGGGACTCTGAATAAACCTTGGAGCTACAGAGCCCATAAAATGATACAGAGAAGCTAAACTCCCACTGAGGACAGCCTGGTAGACTAGCAGGGAGGGTCAGAACAGTGATCTGGGAGCTGAGCTCAGGCCCACATGAGCTGAAGGTTTTAGCCCTGGGCAGGCCTGACCGAACACACGATGCAGGGACTTCAGAACACAAGCAGCTCTGGCATTTCCAAAATTATTGACACATAGATGCTGAGGACAAAGAGAGAGGTAAGTGCACTGTGGATGTTGGGACCAGTAGTGGGGAGTGTGTTGGCCTCTTCCACCCAGGGTGAGAAGCCACTAAAGAGACGTGCACAGCCAATGACCCATTGCAGCTTTAGCTCCTGACCTGCAGACTGTAGGGGGATAAAGCAACCAGGATGAGGGTTAATCACTTTTGATTTAACCTGCTTGGATCTAGATTGCAGTCTAGGGTGGAGGTCCTGGGGTGAGTAACCACCTTGCCAGAGTGTGTGGAGGCTTCAGAGCGGGCATCCAACTAATAGCTTTGGCAGCTGAGAAAAACCAAGCATTTGGGATAGAAGCTCCCCTATCTAGTGGTAGAGTACTACTGTGGCCAAAAGCCCAGAATTCAAGAGACTGAGTGGTGACATGAGTAGGAAAAGAAAGGAAAATAAAGAGAGTACCCCAAATTTACACCCCTAATTTCTTTTGCAAAGAAATGGCAACAAAAATGATTGAAGCATGGAACAGGAGCAAGACAGTGAAGTTAGAACCCCTGTACCAAAAGCTTCCAAGAAAAATGTGAGCCAATTACAAGCAATAGAGGACAATAAGAAGCAAATAAGCAAAGTGGAGGAAAAATTGGGGAGAGAAATGAGAGCGATGCAACAAAATTATGAAATGAGAGTCAATAGCCTGACTGAGGAAAATAACGCATTAAAACATAGACTAACTCAAATGGCAAAATAGGCTCAAAAAGGTAATGAAGAGAAGAATGCCTTAAAAGCTGAATTGGCCAGATCAAAAAAGAATCTCAAAAGCTCACTGAGCAGAATAATTCCTTCACAATTAGATTGGAGCAAAGGGAAGCTAGTGACTTTACAAGGAATCAAGATACTATTAAACAGATCAAAAAAATGAAAGACTAGAAGGCAATGTGGGGTCTTCTCAGCACAGCAGCAGCCCTTGTCTCTCCACAGTGGTCAGCTACGACCCCCAACACCCCAGCATCCATGTTGAAGGGACCCACAGTTGGCATTGATCTTGGCACTACATTCTCATGTGTGGGAGACTTACAACATGGGAAAGTTGAGATCATTGCTAATGACCAAGGAAACAGGACCACCCCAAGCTACATTGCCTTCACCAACACAGAATGTTTAATTGGTGATGCTGCAAAGAATTAAGTTGCAATGAACCCCACAAACATTCTTTTGGTGCCAAACATCTGATTGGTCACAGATTTGATGATGTAGTTGTACAATGAGACATGAAGCATTGGCCTTTTACAGTGGTGAATGATGCAGGCAGGTCTAAGGTCCAAGTGGAGTACAAATGGGAGACCAAAAGTTTCTATCCAGAAGAAGTATCTTATACGGTCTTGAATAAGATGAAAGAAATTGCTGAAGCTTACCTTGGGAAGACTGTCACAAATGCTGTGGTTACACAGCACCAGCCTATTTCAATGATTCCCAACATGGGGACACCAAAGATGCTGGAACCATAGCTGGTATCAATGTGCTCTGAATCATCAATGAGCCAACTGCTGCTGCTGTTGCTTACAGCTTGGACAAAAAGGTTGGTGCCGAGAGAAATGTGTTGATCTTACACCTTGGAGGTGGTACTTTCCCAGATCAAGAAGAAAATATTACAAGCAGCCAGGAAGAAACAATTTGAATATTGTGGAAATACAATCAGGATAACACAGGATCTGGCAGCTTCTACACTGAGGGATTGTAGGGCTTGGAATATGATATTACAAAGATCAAAGGAGCTGGAATTAAAACAAAGAATCAACTACCCAGCAAAACTGAGTATCATGTTTAAGGGGAAATATTCAGTGGAATAGGTGACTTTCAACTATTCTTGGTGTAAAAACTAGAGTTGAATAAAAATTTTGACATTCAGAAAGAAGAAGAAAGAGAAGCCTGAGAAGGTAAACTGGGGAAAAAAAATTCATAAGAACTTATCGAAGTTGAACTATTTACATTCGTACATGGAAAAACAATCATTGTAAATGCTGAAACTTTTCTCAGTATGAAAATAGTTGTAGAAGGGTATATGAACATATGAATACATATGTGAATGTGTGTGCATATATATATATATATTATTCATTCATTCATTCATTTATTCATTTATTTATTAAAGTTTATTTATTAAAAGGGTATTTATTAAAAATAAAATTTATTTATTAAAAGGGTAGAATATGATAAGAGCACAAAAAAGCTGGGAGCAGGAGAATGTTTGCAATGTTGGTGCTCTGTCTCTTGATGTATGTTACTTTCTCAGACAGTAAGTGAATTACATAAGATTGCTGGTAATGTATGTAAATATTGTTGTATCTCTGGTAAGCTTTGTTTTCCCAGAAGAAGAAACCGTGGAGAGCTTGGAGGGGAGTAGTCCCCATTAACTGAGATGTGGTACAGGAGTAAGGAGCTGCCTACATGTCAATTCAGGCAAAAGTTTGGAGTGGTCAGCTGGTGAAGAAGGAGCCATAAAAGAGAACTTTACTTTGGATACTCTGCATTGACTGATGAGATTTATAAGTTTCTGTGGAGTAGAGGTGGGTCATATTTGTGTTTTCTGCTACTCCTTAAGGATGATATGCTTAAGGATGATTGGAAAACAGCCTCTAATCAAGATGAAATATGATTTTATTTTGGATTCTCTGTATTGACAGATGAGAATTTTAACTTACTGTGACCTAGGGTTGAGTGATATTTATACTTTCTTTTACCCCTTATGGATGATTGGCTTAACGGTGGTTGGAAGCCAGCCTCTAATAAAGATGAAAGAAGATTTATTTGGATAATCTATACTGACTGAGTAGATTGTAGCCTACTTTGACCTAGGGGTGGATGGTGTTTGCATTTTCTGCTACCGCATCGAGATGACTATAAGATATACTGAATGATATGTTCTGTTTAAGATTATTTGGCCACTTTATTAATTTTATGTTATGTTGTATTGAATGGTATGCTTTAGTTTCTTGAATGTTATGTTTTAGTTTGTTACTGAATAAATAGAGAATTCATTTTACCATGCAACTGGACTCAAATTTATTCACAGCAACTGTCCTAAGGAGAATTGCTTGTGATTGACTTTACAATATGATAATTTATTTAGAAAACCAAGTAAAAAACTCCTTGAAATAATAAATAAGTTTAACAATGGTGTAAGATATAAGTTAAAACCACAAAATTCACTGACTTTTCAATACATTCCTAACAAGGTTCAACATCAAGAGATAGAAAGGGAAATTCCATTTATAGTTCTTGCAGAAAATATATAATATTTGGGAGTCTTCCTGCCAAGAAAAAAAACCCATAAGCTAGATGAACACAGTTACAAAACACTTTTTTTTTGTTATTTTTTATTTTTTGTTTTAATATTTTTTCTTTTCTATTAAACAAATGCTTTATTAACTTCTGTTTTACATCATTCATTTCCTCCAGATTTTGATTTAAAATTTACCACCAGTTTTCCCCTACACACTCTCCCAGAATAGGAGTCCCACAAGACATTGCTTCCTCCAACCTGCTCTCTCCCCTATCCTCTCCCACACACCCTTCTACCTCTCCATTAGAGGAAGGTGAACCTTTGTGTCCCAATTTCTGCACATCTTATCTCCCAATTACAAGCAAAAGAGTATTAATAATAGTATTTATATATAAGTGAAACAATTAATTTTAAGACCTCGAATTTCAGGTCCATTCCCTTCCTCCCTTGTCACCCATTCCCTCTGGGAAGATAAGTAATCCAGTATATTTTGTACATGCCTAGCTAAACAAATTATTACCATGATAGATATATTGCACTAGGCTGCTTATAATTCCCTCCCACCCATCCCACCCCCCACCTGGTCCATTCCCTACTTGATCCTGTCCCTCTTCGAAAGTGGGTACTTCCAACCTCCCCTCCCCCCAAGAATGCCCTCGCATCCATCATCCCCCCTCTCATCCCCCTTCCCCCTATTCTGCTGCAGGTTTAGATATCCCATTTAGTATGTATGTCATTCTCTCCCTAAAACAAGTTCAATGAGAATGTGGTATTGCCTTTTTGCCTTCCTATTATCCCCTTCCCTTGCAGCCACTTCCCCTTGCTTCTTAAACATGAGATAGTTTAACTTACCCGGTCACTCCCCATCTCCTCTTGCCACTTTCCTTCCTCAGCTCATAATTTCATGCCTTAAGGATCATCCCTTCCCAAAAAATTCAACCTATGTCCTCTAACCATATACAATTGTAAACTTTTATACATACATTCACATATGAATTCATATGAACATATACCCTTCTTCCATTATTTTCATACTGAGAAAGATCTCATCACTCACAGTTATTGTTTTTCCATATAGTAATGTAAATAGTTAAACTTTGATAAGTTCCATTTGATTTATTTTCCCTGATTACCTTCTCAGGTATCTCTTGCTTCTTGTGTTTGGATGTCAAATTTTCTATTCAACTCTGTTTTTTTTTTTTTTTCCTGAAGAATGCTTGAAGGTCCTCTATTCCACTGAACGAACATATTTTCCCCTGAAACAAAATACTCAGTTTTGCTGGGTAGGTGACCATTGGGTTCAATCCCAGCTCTTTTGCCCTCTGGAATATCATATTCCATGCCCTTCAGTCCCTCAGTGTAGAAGCTGCCAGGTCCTGTGCTATGCTGATTTTGTTTCCACAATATGGAAATTGTTTCTTCCTGGCTGCTTGTAGTATTTTCTCCTTGATCTGGGAATTCTGCAACCTGGCTATAACATTCCTGGGAATTTTCTTTTTGG
The DNA here is from genome assembly GCA_011680675.1 of Gymnobelideus leadbeateri. Classification (NCBI taxonomy): domain Eukaryota; kingdom Metazoa; phylum Chordata; class Mammalia; order Diprotodontia; family Petauridae; genus Gymnobelideus; species Gymnobelideus leadbeateri. Next base: position 138,390 of record WOXC01008792.1, on the reverse strand, counting down.
GATCTTTTTCAAGAGTTGACCTGTGGATTCATTCAACCTCTATTTTGACTTTTGGTTCTAAAACATCAGGGCAATTTTCCTTGAGAATTTCTTGAAGGTTGATTTCTAGGTTCTTTCTTTGATCATGGATTTTGGGTAGTCCAAAAGTGTTAAGGCAGATCCAAAAAAAATAGAGGACAAAATAGAGGCTGAAAGTATCCACGGCTCACCTCCTGAAAAATCTGGGGGCATAGTGGCTTGGACTCACTGTTTCTACTCCGCCATACCCAGCAAAACTGAGTATTTTGTTTCAGGGGAAAATATGGTCATTCAGTGGAATAGAGGTTTTTCAAGCACCCTTGAGGAAAAAAAAAACAGAATTGAATAGAAAATTTGACATCGAGACACAAGAAGCAGGTGATGCCTGAGAAGGTAATCAGGGAAAAGAAATCAACAGAAACTTATCAAAGTTGAACTATTTACATTCCTATATGGAAAAACAATTACTGTAACTGAGGAAATCTTTCTCACTATGAAAATAATGGAAGAAGGGTGTATGGTCATGTGAATATATATGTGAATATTTGAGTATATGGTTACAGTTATATATGGATAGAGGGCATCGGTTGAATTTGTTGGGAAGGGAGGATACTCAAGGGGTGAAGCTGTGAGGTGAGAGAGGAAAGTGGCAGGAGGAGATGGGGAGGGACAGGGTGGGGTAAACTATCTATTGTAGAGGAAGCAGGGCTAAGTGGTTGCAGGGGAGGGGATGAATAGGAAGGCAAAAACTCGAAACCACATTCTCATTGAATTTGATTCAGGGAGAGAATGACATACATACTAGGTGGGACATCTCAACCTACATCAGAATAGGGGCAAGGGGGAGGAGAGGAGGGATGATGTATGGGAGGGCATCCTTGGGGGGAGGGGAGGTTGTAGGTATCCACTATGGAGAGGGACAGGATCAAGTGGGGAATGGACCAGGTGTGGGGTGGGATGAGGGGGAGGGAATTATAAGCAGCCTTGTACAATATATCTACTATTATAATGTTTTACATAGCTAGACATGTACAACATATACTGAATTACTTATCTCCCAAGAAGGAATGGGTGACAAGGGAGGAAGGAAATGGATCTGAAATTCGAGGTCGTAACATTAAATGTTTCAAATATATATAAATACTATTATTAATACTATTTTGCTTGTATTTGGGAGATAAGATGTGCAGGAATTGGGACACAAAGGTTCACCTTCCTCTAATGGAGAGGTCGAAGTGTGTGTGGGGGAGGATAGGGGAGAGAGCAGGTTGGAGGAAGCAATGTCTTGTGGGACTCCTATTCTGGGAGGCTGGGTAGGGGAAAATGGGGGGGGGGATGATTGTAACTCAAAATCTGGCGGAAATGAATGATGTAAAACAGAAGTTAATAAAGCATTTGTTTAAATAAAAAACGAATATTAGGGGAATTAATGAAAAGAAATGCAATTCCATCATATACCAAAATGAAGTAAAAATTGATACACTATTTATATATAAAGAATAAGCTAACTGTGAGAGCATGGAGTAGTTTATGTATTTGATTAATGGAGAGATTTATGACAACGAGATAGAGAGCACAACAAAATGCAAAGTAGATCATTCTGATTACATTAAATTGAAAGTTTTGGTAAAGATCACATCAATGCAACAAAGATTAATAGGGAAGCAGAAAAATGGGAAAGAATTTTTACAACGAGTGTCTGATACAGGCTACGTTTCTGAAATGTATAGATAACTATCAAGTTTTTTAGAACAAAATCATTCCCTTATTGATAAATGGTCAAAACATATGAACAGGTAGTTTTCAAATGAAGAAATGATTTCAAACAGGGCTAAGTTGCTTCCCCAGGGTCACATAGTAAGTGTCTGAAACCAAATTTGTAATTCTTTAGTGTTTCTTTTTTTCCTGTTGGTGCCCTGTGTAAATCCACAGCCAGTTCAAGATTGATCTCTCATCATAAAGTGAATATTCTATGCATTTAGAAGATACTGACCTTTCTTTATCTAACAGAGTTTAGCATGACAAATGTACTTGGGGGAGAGACTGAAGAGCCTCCTTGACTTCTAATAGAAGGATGCATTACTAAGATCACATGAAATGACTTGGCTATCAGCAGGTTAAAGATCAAGACCCAGGTCTTCTGAAGTTTTTCTCCTAAACTAATGTTCGTTGTTTATTGGATATAATGGCCCTTCATCTACTTTGTGATATAGTTAGAAGATTACTCTTCTGGTGATGTGTAAGTATATGTGTGTGTGTGCGTATGTGAAAAAAATTAATAAAAATACAACATATCTATACCAATCTAGAAAAAATATCATATCTTACATGGAATAAATTTCTAGTGCTGTGTGAATGGATAATTCAAATATATTAGACATTGTCTCCTTTTCCTACCTTTTAGTTGTTTGGAGAAAAATATATTAGCAATATATATATTTGAGAATCAAGGGAAATTGAAAAAGTTGTGTAAAATAGGATGACACAAAGGCTAATGGGATTATGGTATTAAAGGGAAAAAGTGCCTGCATATTTGTAAAAAAAAAAATGGTTTCAGTGAAAGTTGTTAGAGTATAGAATGGATTCTCATATGTAACAGTAAAAAAAATCTCCATGAAACTAGATTGGGCAAGAACCCTGGAAGATAGGCTAGTGGAAAAGAGGTACATACTGGATTGGACAGCTGATGGAATAGAATTTTTCGTTTTTTATTCTGTATAATTATTAGTAATTCTTGTATTACCTCTTCCTTTAGCTCTTTAACTATGGAGCCAGCAAAACCATTAAATTAACCAAAGTTAAAATGCGTAGTATAAGTCTACCTTTAAAAAATATACTATATAATAATAGTTTGAACAACCTTTTTTTCCCCCTTACTAGAGATCTAGTCACCTGTAGATAAAGTTTGACTTTGGAATACTATATTGGTCCTGATGTTTAAGCAGAACTCTGATTGATTTCACCCTGGCCAAAAAAAAAATAAACACAAAAACAAAAACAAAAAAACTCTCATCAGATGATATTTCTTGCTCAGTACATGTCCTGACAGTCTTCATCATCATTTGATGAAATCTAATTATTTGGAAATTCTTGGTTCTTTTTTATTAGAATAAGCAGCCAGTTCCATGATGTATAAAGCTTTTAGGATTCTCTGGTATGGGTATCTTTGTTCTGAATACCAAGCAACCGTAGTTTAAGGTCCTGTCATAATACACCAAAAAATGAAAAGAGAAGAGCTCTTCTCTGAGCTTCTTCAATAGGACTATTTCAAGTATTTCAATACCGTTTCTCTGTGTTTCTTCATTCCTTATTAAACTTAAAACAGTATTCTGTCTTTATTTTTAAGACACACATGGACTGTGTTTCTAAATAAAAAGCAAAAATCTTGATCTTATCAGAGTCAACATTGCAATATTTGGCTTTTTTTAACTTAAAGGGAACTGAACTGAGAAAAATTAAAATTTGGTATAGAATGTAATGATCTATCCTTTGGCCTTTATATTTTAATTGGAACAATAAAGAATCTATTTTTTATACACAATAAGGCAGAAAATCTAACAAAAAGTGGATTCTGATATATTTTTTCTTTTCTTTTTCCCTTTCCCCTCCCCAAACTATAGTCCCTTGCTGATATGGAAAGAATCATTTAGCAGTGTAATGAATTGTAGAATGTCAAAGTGAAAAGGAAATTCAAAATCCAAGTAGAGAAACCTTTAATTTAAGCCTGAATCCCCACTACAACAATCCCTAAAATTTATAATCAGGAGTTTGATTTAATGTCTATTGAGAGACATTCAAATGCTAATGAGACACCCTTTCCTTGTTCTAGGCACTATGATTTATTAAAATAACCTAAGATTACTTATGCTTTGAGGACAGTCACATGAAAAGGTTGAAAAAAAGTTTTGACTTAAGCATCAAGATCTTCTCTCCATTTTCTGTTTGGTCAGTAGAATGAACATGTGCAGATTTTGATGTTTAAATGACGTAGATTTTACTTAATAAGACTTGGCCCCTTAACAAAGCTGTAAGGGTGGAGCCAAGATGGCGGGGTAGAAACAGCACTTCCAAGGTGTTCTGCCCCACAAAACTTCCAAATAATGTAAAAGGGGACCCTGAAAAACTTCTGTGGCCCCAGCACCCACAGAACTACAAAGAGAAAGTAACCTCCCAATGAGGAGAACCCAGCAGCCCTGCAGGGAGCACTGTGATAGCAGTCGGCACAGCGTGCTGGGAACTGACAGCGCAGCACTCTAGGAGCCAAGCCCAGGCCCGTGTGAGCCGCGGTTTTAGCCATAGGGTGGCAGGCAAGCAGCCTGCTGGAGGGACCTCAGAACACCAGCAGCTGTGATGATTCTGTAATTATCAGCACAGATATGCCTAGGACAAAGTGAGAGGTTAGTGCCCTATGGACTTTGGGACCAGTATTTAGGGAACGCTTTGGCTTCCTCCCCTGGGGGCAAAAAGCTGCTGAAGAAACAGCAGCACAGAAGCCATTTTGCAGCATCAGTGGCGGCTCTAGTTCCTGGTCTGTGAACTGCAGGGATGTCCAGCAATCAGTCTGTGGGTTAATCGCTCTTGCTTTAAACTGCCTGGATCTGGATTGTGATCTGGGCGGGAAGTTTGGGGTGGATATCCAATATGCCAGAGCGGGTGGAGACTTTACAGAGGCAACCCAACTGGTGGAAATTGTGAAGACTCCATGTTTGGTACACAAGCTCTCCTGTCTGGTGGCAGAGTCTTACTGTGGCAACAAGCCCAAAAATCATTTAATTAATTGGCAACATGCCTAGGCAAAAGAAACAAAATATGTTAGGGGCAAAGAGGATCAAAGCATGGAGGGGGACTGTGAGGTCAGTACTTCTGCACCAAAAACCCCAAATGAAAATACAAACTGCCTACAGGCCATAGAGGACATTAAGGAGCAGATAAGAGAAGTGGGGGAATATTGGGAAGAGAAATGATAAAAGATGCAAGAAAAGTATGAAATGAGAGCCAACAGCCTGACTGAGGAAAACACCTTAAAAATAGACTAACTCAGATGGCAAAAGAGGCTCAGAAAGGCAATGAGGAGAAGAATGCCTTAAAAAGCCAAATTTGTCAGATGGAAAAAGAATCTCAAAAGCTCAATGAAGAGATTCATTCCCTCAGAGTTAGATTGGAGCAAATGGAAGCTAGTGACTTTATGAGAAATCAAGATGCTGTTAAACAGATCCAAACAAATGAAAGAGTAGAAGGAAATGTGAAATATCTCATGGGAAAAACCACCAAACTGGAAAATAGATCCAGGAGAGATAATTTAAAAATTATTGGACTACCTGAAAGCCACAATCAAAGAAAGAATCTAGAAATCATCCTTAAAGAAATTCTCAAGGAAAATTGCCCTGATATTTTAGACGCAGAGGGGGAAATAGAGGCTGAAGAATCCACAGATCACCTCCTGAAAAAGATTCCAAAAAGGAAACTCCTAGGAATATTATACCCAGGTTCCAGAATGCCCAGATCAAGGAGAAAATACTACAAGCAGCCAGGAAGAAACAATTTCAATATTGTGGAAACACAATCAGAATAGTCGATGACCTGGCAGCTACTACACTGAGGGATCGAAGGGCATGGGATATGATATTCCAGAGGGCAAAAGAGCTGGGATTGAAGCCAAGGGTCACCTACCCAGCAAAACTGAGTATCCTGTTTCAGGGGAAAATATGGTCATTCCATGAAATAGAGGACTTTCAAGCATTCCTGGTGAAAAACCAGAGTTGAATAGAAAATATGACATTCAGACACAAGAAGGAAGAGATGCTTGAGAAAGTAATCAGGGAAAATAAATCAAAAGGAACTTATCAAAGTTGAACTCTTTACATTCCTACATAGAAAAACAATAACTGTGTCTGATGAAACCTTTCACATTATGAAAATATTTGAAGAAGGGTATATGGGCATATGTTTACAGATATACATAGATAGAGGGCACAGGTTGAATTTGATGGGAAGGGATGATTATTAAGGGGTGAATTCAAGAGGTGGGGGAGGAAAGTGGCAAGAGGGGATGGGGAGAGACAGGGTAGGGTAAACTCTCTCAAGTAGAAGAGGCAAGGGGAAGTAGTTGCAGGGGAGGGGAAGAACAGGAAGGCAAAATGCAAAAGCATATTCTCATTGAAGTTGGCTCAAGGAAAGAATCGAATACATACTAAATGGGATATCTCACCCTGCAGGAGAGTAGGGTAAAGGGGGATGAGGGGGTGAAGGATGGAGGGGAGGGCATTCTGGGAGGAGGGGAGTTTGGAAGTAGCCACTATCAAAGAGGGACAGGATCAAAGTAGGGAATGGATCATGTGGGAGGTGAGAGGGGTGGGAGGGAAATATAAGCAGTATTTTGCAATATATCTACTATGGTAATGTTTTGCCTAGCTATACGTGTACAATGCATATTGAATTGCTTATATTCTCAGAGAGAGTGGGTGACAAGGGAGGAAAGGAATGGATCTGAAAATCAAAGTTTTAAAATTAAATGTTTCAGAAGATTTCCAGGCATTGGGGCTCAGAGTTTCACCTTGCCCTAATGGCAAAGTTGATGGTGGTATGGGAGAAGATATGGGAGAGAGCAGATTGGATGGGGGATATCTAGTGGGACTGCTATTCTGGGGTGGTGGGTAGGGAAAAAATGGGGGAAAATTGTAACTCAAAATTTGGTGGAAATGAGTGATGTAAACCAGAAGTTAACATAGCATTTGTTTAATTAATTAAAAAAAAGAAAATAAATAAATTATACTTATTACAAAAAAAAGCTGCCAATAACTTTCAGAATCTTGATTCTGTCAGACAAGATCTTTTCTTAAATTTATATTACTCCAAGCTATTGATAAACATGCTGAAAAGTTTATCTTTCATAATTTATAAATATAGTGAAATTTTCTTGGTCAGAGTTCACTTCTTATAGGAAATAATAAAATTACTACCTTATTTTCCTGATCAATGAAAGTGCAAATTTATAAATCATAATTGTTAAATGTGTATACAGCTAAAGAAAGAAATGCACAGGTTTGTATAAGAGACAAAAGACTAAGATTCTATCTTATCTGAAGGTAGTCCACATATTTTTTTCTATAGAAAATGAAAGCAAAAAATAAAGCACTATAAATTTTGAAATGAATAAATAACATGCAAAAGATGTTCATATATTCATATGTATATACACACATATATACATTTAGAGGTATGTGTGAGCAGCTATAGGTTTGTATATTTATCTATATATTTTTCTTAGTTTCCTTTATATATTTGCTTTATTTTGAAAAATGCTGTTCAAATATATAATTCACCTGATGTATTGAGTGTTTCATGGGATGAGATATATACTCATGTAAAATAAAGTAAGCAGAATTGGGGAAAACAGTACACAGATTAACTTACTTCACAGAATAAAAATACAAACAACTATTAACATAATTCTATGTAATTGATTTACAGAGACCTCAGTGAAAAAATCCTATGACATACCAAACAAATCGTTACTTCGTCTTTTCTTGAACATATCCAAAGAATGGGGGCCGGGAAGGAGGTGTCCTTTTTACGGCAGAAATTTCACTTTTCAGAGAGCTCTAATTCTTAGGAAACTTTTGCTTTGATTGTAAGTTTAAATTAGTATTTCTTTTCCAACTCCCAAGCCTTGCTCTTGTTTCTGTCCTCTGGGTACAATTTCGAAGCCAAGTCTAATCCTACCACCACAAAATAGCCCTTTAGATATTTAAAGTAATCTAGTCCCTCCAAGTGTTCATTTCTCTAGTTTTAACATCACAGATATTTAAAATTACTATCTTATGACAGATTCCACATATTCCCTTACAGCCATGGATTCCCTTTTATGGACAATCCCCTACTTATCAATGTCCTATTTAAATTGTGGCTCAAAGCATTGAACGTATTTCCACTGGTGAGGTTTGATGAGGATGGAATGCAAAAGAATTCTCACTGACTTCTTTCTGAAAGCTATGTTTTATTTAATGTAGTCTAAGATCCCATTACTTTTTTTATTACTGCCACATCTCACAGGAAACTTACATTGAACTTGCAGTGCAGTAAAACCACATAGACATTTTTCGGAAATACTGTCTTTCCATGTCTCTCTATTTTTATTTTTCTTTTCTCACTATAGTATTTTTCACCAGTTTCATGTGAAGAAAAATTTTAGCATTCATTTTAAAAGATGTTGAGTTCAACATTTTTCTCCACCCTGCTCTTTCCTCTGCTATTCTTAAAATGGTATGCAGTTTAAAAAAGTTTATACCTGTGTTATGTAAAAATATTCCCATATTAGTGAAAGAAGAAACATTTAAAAACATGAGAAATAATTAAGAAAATGGAAAAATATGCTCATATCTGTATTCAGAGTATATGTCTTTATCCAAATATATAGACCATTTCTCTTCATCAATACTCCATACTTGCCTTTGATCATTGTGTTACTGAGAAGAGCTTAGTGTTTCATAGTTAATCATTGCACAATGTTCCTGATACTATGTACAAAATTGCATGGTTCTGGTCATTTTACTTTGCATCAGTTCACACAAGTCTTTCCAGAATTTTCTGAAATCTGCCTGGTCATTATTTCTTATTGCATAGTAGGGATATTACACTACATTCAAATGCCACAGCCTGTTCAGCCATTCCTGAATTGATGGGAATTGCATAAAATTCCAATATTTGCCAGCTCAAAAAGGGCACTATACTTTCCCCCCCTTCCTTGTCCCCTTTCCCTTCCCTCTCCCTTTCCTACTCCCCTTCCCCCCTCTAGCCTTCCCCCTTCTTCTCCCCCTCCCCTCCCTCTCCCCCTTCCCCCTCCCCATTCCCTTACCCATCCTTCCCTCCATCCTTTCTCCTTTCTCACTTCCAGGGCCTAGACGATGCTGTGGTGGAGACCACTGAGGAGGCCACGGAGCCTGCTGAGGCGGACATCAACGGGCTGTGCCAGGACATATTCTCCAAAATGGCCATGTACCTGACGGGCGAGCTGACAGCCACCAGTGAAGATTATAACCTTCTGGAAAATATGAACAAACTGACTAGCTTGAAGTATCTAGAAATGAAAGATATTGCAGTAAACATAAGTAGAAACCTAAAGGACTTAAACCAGAAATATGCCGCCCTTCAGCCTTATCTGGATCAGATCACTTTAATTGAGGAGCAAGTAGCCTCTCTTGAACAGGCAGCTTACAAGTTGGATGCCTATTCAAAGAAACTAGAAGCAAAGTACAAGAAGTTAGAGAGGCAATGAAAGAATTCTTTAGCACAAAGACTTTAACTACAAGAATGTTTTATAAGAAATATGTGGGATGGGACTTCTCACTAGGCTTCAGTTCCCAAAAGGAAGCGGTGCTGCTGATCCAAGGAGAATCCCAGCCTCCACCTCTGGCTGGATGTGTAACTCTGGCCACCCCCGTGTTTTCCTCAGCCTGTACCCTTGGAACCTCATCTTAGCGTGTGCTTCCTTGTGTGCCCTGGACCAAGGCTCAGAAATCAGGATCAACACCGTCTGGAGCAGACACAGATGAGAGGCTCTCGGCTCCCTGGCTCTTCCCTTGCCTCCATCCCCCTCATAACCTGTTCTTCAACTTAAATAAAAAATGCCAACCTAAAAACAAAAGGGCGCTATAAGTAATTTTGCACATGAAAGATTTTTTTTCCCTTCCTTACAATCTCTTTAAGATTCAGAGCCGGTAGTGGCATTGCTGGATCAAAGGTTATGCACTGTTTGGTTGTCCTTTAGGCATATTTCCAAAGTGCAATACAGAAAGATTGGATCAGTTCACAACTCAACCAATAGTGCACCAGTGTCCCAATTTTTCTCATATCCTCTCCAACATTTATCATTTTCCATTTTTTGTCATATTAGTCAATCTAATAAGTGTGAGCTGGTATACCAGAGTTGTTTTAATTTGCATTTCTCTAAACAAAAGTGTTTTTAGAGCACTTCATATGCTTATAGATAGCTGTGGTTTCTTCATCTTAAAACTGCCTGCTCATTTCACTTAACTATTTATACATTGCGGATTGGCTTATATTGTCATAAATTTGACTCAGCTTTCTATATATTTAATGAATGAAGCCTCTATAAGAGACACTTTCTGCTTTCCCAGCTTTCTGCTTTCCTTCTAATTTTTCTTTTTATAAAAGCCTTTTAATTTAATATAATCAAAATTATCTATCTTAGATTTCATAGTGCTGTCCCCTGTTTGGTAATGATTTTTTTTCCTCTTCCATAGATCTGAAAAGGAAATTTTCATTTTTTGTTAGATTTATCAAGTTCTGAGAGGGGACATTTGAGGTTGCTCACTTGTATAGTTTTTCTATCTGTTTCTTCATGTTATTAACTTATCCCCTTGAAGAATATGGATACTATACCAATTGGTGCATATGTATATATATATATATATATATATATATATATGTGTGTGTGTGTGTGTGTGTGTGTGTGTGTGTGTGTGTGTGTGTGTGTGTGTTTGTGTGTGTGTGTGCATATAGTATTGCTATAATTTCATTGTCTATGATTACTTTTAGCAAGATATATATTCATTCCTTACCTCTTTTAATTAGGTCTGTTTTTGCTTTTCTTTTGCCTGGGATCATGATTACTACTCCTGTTTGTTTGTTTGTTTGTTTTTTAACTTCAACTGAAGCATAATAAATTCTAGTATAACCATTTTCTTTCACCCAATGTGTGTCTCACTGCTTCAAGTGTGTTTCTTATAAACAAAATACTATAGGATTCTGATTTTGATCACTCTGCTATATGCTTCTGTTTCATGGAAGTGTTCATTCCATTCACATTTAGAGTTATGATTACTAATTGTGTCTTTTCCTCCATCTAATTCTTCCTTTTGTGTTTCCTCTCTCCCCTTCCACCCTTTTACTCCTAACCAGCATTTTGCTAACCTATTCTCTCCACCCAGGTTGACATGAAGCCATGAGCACAAGATATGGCCATTTTTATCTGTCCTTTTTGTGTTTTATTATTGGCTGCTTCTTTTGGAACCTGATCTTCATATGAAGCCCAGGTCCCAGCGAACAACCTGTGGGATCTAGTCCAACAATCATTAATATACCATATGTTGTAGGGAGGGAATATTTCATCCAGGGGCCATATTCCCTTAGTGATGCTAAATGGTTGAATTGATAATGGGTCACTAATTAATGATATTGAGGAAAATAAGGAAATATTAACTGGCAATTAAATTGATATTGGGAATAATACAATAGAATGGGATTTTGAAAGGATGATATTAGAGAAAAATCCAAAACACTTCTAGAATCCTAAGAAGATGTAATTAGCTTCCTTCTGGTGACCCAACTTGGTAGTGATATCAGAAAGGTATAAAGTAGTAAATCATAAATGGTTCTAGGTATTTTATGGAGTGGAATCTTCTTCAAACCAAGGTTTATGATACCCCATGAATGTTTGCTTTAACTTCTGATGGTTAGTCTGAGGTAAAATAGTTCACAAAAGTCATGAAATAAGATAATAACAATAAATACCAGAATATCCCTCCTCCATTTAACCATAAGTTTATTTTCCCACAAATATACACAGAGAAATGAGTGGACCTATAAAGGAACTATTCATAGAAAATACATATGTGAGTGACATATTTGGCCAAGACACACAACAGAAAGAGTGAGTATGGAAAGAACATATGTGACACACACTGCAAGTAATTTCTCTTTTCTCTGGGACCTGGTGTACACTAGACATTACATCTCAACATCTACCAACAAAAGATTTTGTTTCTTTTGCATTTCATTGAATTTTTTCCCTGCTTGCCACCTGTTTTCATAACTTTACCTCATTTCTTTATCTTGTTTTGTTGTTGTTGTTGTTTCCTCTTTCCCATGGTTCATTCCATAAGTTATAACCCTTCTGTACAACCTGACTAATGATTAATGTGAAGATACTTGTACATCCTATATTTGAGTTCATGCTGCCATGATTGGCTGGGGGGGGTGAGGAGAACAGGGAGAAAAAAATGAAACAAGCAACTGAGGAATTGAATTTGTAAAATAAAAGTAAATGAATAAACAAAAAATAGGAGTAAAACTTAAAAAAAAAAAACTTCCCCTGCAACTAGTTTTCAATAATCTAGCTATCTCTATAATAGCTGAATAATCTCTCCTGTGTTCACCATTGTCCACTGGACTAGAACCAGCCTCTAAACTATGGGTTTTCAGAGTTGAATGACAGCAGACTAGAAATGGGTATATAAGGATATAAACAGATGTTTAATTGATTTTAGAGTGAGGAAGATGGTGCCTGTAGGTGGAAGCTTCCTCCTCCTAAGAAAGAGGGCTGGGGCGGCTAGGTGGCGCAGTGAATAGAGTGCCGGCTCTGGAGTCAGAAGGACCTGAGTTCGGAGCCGGCCTCCGACACTTAATCCACACAAACAAAAACCCAGCCACGTAACCTTGGGCAAGTTACTTAACCCCAATTGCCCTAAAGGGGCGGCTAGGTGGCGCAGTGAGTAAGAGGGCCGGACTCGGAGTTGGGATGACCCGAGATCAGATCTGGCCTCAGAAAATGAGCACCCACACATAAATAATGACTAGCCGTGTAACCTTGAGCAAGTTACTTAACCCAATTGCTTAAAAAAAGAAAGAAAGAAAGAAAGAAAGAAAGAAAGAAAGAAAGAAAGAAAGAAAGAAAGAAAGAAAGAAAGAAAGAAAGAAAGAGGGCTTACCATCCTGGACAAAGGAAGTTCTTATATAGATAAATATCACAAGTGGGTTGTACTAGAACATAATCATTTTTAGGCCTTGAGTTACTATTTTCATGTTTGGAATCTCTTAGGAACAGTATAGGTATTCTTGGATCCCATGTGAACAGTCATTCCTTAATTCGTGAGGGTCATGACCATCCTGTTGTGTACAGAACCAGAGTCCTGTGATGGGAAGAGGAGTAAATTCAATGAACAAATCATTTAGTTTTAGGATCTTAAAATATCACTATCATTCCCATGCCCAATGTGAAATGAAATTAAAAATTTCCTCAAAATAAAAAAAGCTGATATGGTGGTGAAGATTTATTTTACCTTTGCTACACTCACACACACATACATATACAAATACACATGCATACATACATATATGCATAAATACATAGATACATGCCATCATCAAGACACTCCTTTTCCTGAGCAAATAATACAACAAAGGATATCCCAAAGTCTTTTTCATAAGAGATTATATCTTCTTTTGTTTACCACTCTGAAGGAGTGAATCAAATATTGTGTCTTGAACAGTGTGGATATTCATGAAAAATAACAACAGTAATATTTTACATAATTAACGATATTACTTGAAAGAACATCTAAAAATAAACTTTTCCATGCCTATTTCACTTGGCAAGACTAATTCTGGTACTTAGGAGGTAAAAGAACAGTGGTAAAAAATTTGAAATTACAGCAAGTGTGGTCATTTGGGGGAAATTTGCTCTATTGCCTAAAGCGTGAGAAATATCCACATTTAGTGGGGAAGGATAAAGAAAAATATCTACGATATCATGAGATGAAATGATAATACATAATAAAAGAAAAGCGGGGATAGTGTAGAGAGTAATGTTTGAATCAAATAATCACTATGTATGTATTAGTTGCATATAAGTTTCATGTAATAAACAGGGCGCTAGAAATACAAATACAAATGCAATGCATGAAACAAAAGAAGAGCTCAAATGCTTTCTTTTTAACAAATGCTTTATTAACTTTGGATTAATATTATTCATTTCTGGAAGACTTTGAGTTACAATTTTTTTCCCCATTTTCCCCCTACCCACCACCCTTGAATACCAGTCCCACAAGATATCCCCACATCCAATCTGCTCTCTCCCATATCTTCTCACATAGATCTTTCGACTTTACCATTGGGGCTAGGTGAATCTCTGTGCCCCAATACCTGAAGATCTTACCTGCCAATTACATGCAAAAGAGTATTAGTAATATATAGTATATATATATTTGAAACAATTTTAAAACTTCGAAATTCAGATCCAATCCCTTCCTCCCTTGTTGCCCATTCCATCTGGGAAGATAAGTAATTCAGTATGTGTTGTACATGTATAGCTATGCAGAACATTACCATAATAGATATATTGTGAAAGACTGCTTATAATTATTTCCCACCTATCCCAACCCCCACCTGGTCCAATCCCTACTTTGATCCTGTCCCTCTTCGAAAGTGGGTACTTCCAACCTCCCCTCCCCCTAGAATGCCTTCCCCTCCATCATCCCCCCTCTCATCCCCCTTCCCCCTACTCTCAGGCAGGGTGGGATATTTCATTTAGTATGTATGTCATTCTTTCCTTGAGCCAACTTCAATGAGAATATGGTTTTGCCTTTTTGCCTTCCTGTTCTTCCCCTTCCCTGCAACTACTTCCCCTTGCCTGTTCTACATGAGATAGTTTGACCTACCCTGTCTCTCCCCATCTCCTCTTGCCACTTTCCTCTCTCATCTAATAACTTTACCCCTTATGTATCATCCATTCCCACCAAATTTAACCTGTGCCCTCTATCCATGTATAACTGTAAATATATATACACACATTCACATATGTATTCATATGTCCATATAGCCTTCTTCAATTATTTTCATACTGAGAAAGGTTTCATCAGACACAGTTATTGTTTTTCCATATAGGAATGTAAATAGTTCAAATTTGATAAGTTACTTTTGATTTCGATTCCCTGATTACATTCTCAAGCATCTCTTGCTTCTTGTGTCTGAATGTCAAATGTTCTATTCAATTCTGGTTTTTCCTAAAGAATGCTTTAAAGTCCTCTATTCCACTGAATGACCATATTTTCACCTGAAACAAAATACTCAGTTTTTCTGGGAAGGTGATTCTCGGTTTTAATCCCAGCTCTTTTGCCTTCTGGAATATCATATTCCATGATATTCAGTCCCTCAGTGAAGAAGCTGCCAGGTACTGTGCTATTGTGATTGTGTTTCCACAATATTGAAATTGTTTCTTCCTGGCTGCTTATAATATTTTCTCCTTGATCTGGGAATTCTGCAACCTGGCTATAATACTCCTGGGAGTTTTCTTTTTGGGATCTTTTTCAGGAGTTGATCTGTGGATTCTTTCAATCTCTATTTTACCCCTCTTGGTCTAAAACATCAGGGCAATTTTCCTTTAGAATTTCTTGATGGGTGATTTCTAGGTTCTTTCTTTGATCATGGCCTTCAGGCAGTCCAATATTTTTAAATTATCTCTCCTGGATCTATTTTCCAGGTCAGTGGTTTTTCCCATGAGATATTTCACTTTGCCTTCTCTTCTTTCATTTGTTTGGATCTGCTGAACAGCATCTTGATTTCTCATAAAGTCATTGGATTCCATTTGCTCCAGTCTAACTCTAAAGGAATGAATCTCCTCAATGAGCTTTTGAGATTCTTTTTCTATCTGGCAAATTTGGCTTTTTAAGGTATTCTTCTCCTCATTGCCCTTTTGGGCCTCCTTTGCCATTTGATTTAGTCTATTTTTAAGGTGTTGTTTTCCTCAGTCAGGCTGTTGACCCTAATTTCATACATTTACTGCATCCTTCTCATATCTCTTCCCAATTTTCCCCCACTTCTTTTATTTGATTTTTACAATCCTTCTTAAGGTCTTCTATGGCCTGTAACCTGCTCATACTTTCCTTTGGGGCTTTTGGAGCAGGATTTCCGACCTCATAGTCTTCCTCCTGTTCCATACTTCTATCCTCTTTGTCCTTAAAATAGGAGTCTAACGTTGAATTTTTCTGTTTGTTTTGTTTCCTTTGCCTAGGCATGTTGCCACTTAATTGCTTGACTTTGGGGCTTGTTGCCACAAAAGGACTCTGCCATCGGACAGGGGAGATTCCGTCCTGAACTTTGTGGTCTTTAAAACTTCCAGTTCTGGCAAGTTGGATACCCACCCCAGACCTTCGCCACAGATCACAATCCAGATCCAAGCAGGTTAAAGGAAGAGCGATTAACCCCCAAGACTGATTGCTGGATCACCTTCCAGTTTACAGGTCAGGAGATGAACCTGCTACTGAAGCCACAAAATGGCGAGTTTGGAATTCTCCTCAGTGGCTCCTAGCCTCCAGGGGAAGAAGCTGATGTGTTCCCCAAATACTAGTCCCAGAATCCATAGGGCACCAACCTTTCACTTTGTCCTTGGCATGTCTATGTTGATATTTCTGGAATCGCCACAGCTGCTGGTGTTCTGCGGTCCCTCCAGCTGGCTGCTGGCCTGGCAGCCCTGGGGCTAAAACCACGGCTCATGCTGACTGGGGTTTGGCTCCCTGTGTGCTGTGTTGTCAGCTACCAGAGCACTGTGCTGGCTGCTCCCTGTAGGACTGCTCGGCAGTCCTCAGCAGGGGGTTAGCTTCTCTGTGTCATTCTGTGGGTGCTGGGACTACATAAGTTGTTCAGAGTTCCCTTTTTCACGGAAGTGGTCTGGGGGGAGAGCACCTTGGAATTGCTGTTTCTACTCTGCCATCTTGGCTCTGCCCCCCCTGAAGCTCTAATTCTAATGGAGAAAACAATAAGGAAAGATATAAACATATAACACAAATAGAAAAAAAGGTAGTATTTAAATATAAGATAATTTGGTAGCGACGATACTAATAGTGTTGGCAATAAGAAAGGCTTCATGTAGAAGGTTGTGTTGTTGAATTTGCTTGTAGGTAAGTTGGTTGCACAGGAGATAGTACACTTTGCAATCAGGAAGACAGTTAAAATTCTGCCACAGACAATTACTAGATGTGTGACCTTGAACAAGTCACTGAAACTCTGTTTGCTTTAGTTTCCCAACCAGTAAAACGGGAATAATAATAGCACATACCTCCCAGGGCTTTTGGGATTCTCAAGTAAGGTAATAATTACAAAGTACTTATAAAAGTTAGCTATTATTATGACTAGTATCTTGAAGGAAGAGAGACTCCATTAATAGGAGGTAAATAAGAAAAAATTCCAAGCTTAAGAAAAGCCAGAAAAAGTCTAGTTTGGCCGGATCAAAGAATGCATTGTCCATGAAGAGACATGTCAGAAGTGGGGAAAATAGTTTCCATTATCTCAAAGAGCATTATGAACTTCACATAAAAACCTCGGGAATTATTTTATTTTAAATTTTAAGAGAAATACGCAAGGTGCCATTTTCAGTAGTGTATTGGGGTGAGTCATATTGCAAGAATATTCCTAGGTCATATAAGGATCATATTTCAACATTGCTCTTGGTCTTAGTTATTACTGTCAATAGGACCTCTCACCCTCATGCTTGGATTATTTTAATAATTATCTAATTGACCTCCTTGATCACACTCCTGAATATCCATTTTATTATTGCAACAAAATAACATATCAAACACTAAAATGATTTTCCTAAAACACAGGTCTTATCGTGTCAGTCCTCTACTGGATAAACATAAGTGGTATCCTATTGCCTGCAGAGCAAATATAATATGCTTTGTTTGACATTCAAATGTCCTTCAAAATCTAGCCCCTCCTACCTTTCCTGTCTCTTTTTTTTTTACACCTTATTCACCCACACGTATGCTTAAATCCAGTAACATTTGCCTCCTAATTTGTTTCAATAGCAATACACTTCATCCCTTGACTCCCATCTTTCTCTTTGGTTGCCCCTGTGCCTGAAATACTATCTCTCTTTCACTGCCACATTTCTGGTTCCTTTAAGTTACAGCTAAAATCCCACCTCCTACTAGAAGCTTTACCCAATTCCATTAGTTCTAGTGCTTTTTATCTGAAAATTATTTCTCATTTATCCTGTATACTATTTGTTTTGAATATATTTGTTTGCATATTGTCTCCCCCACTAGACTGTAATCTCCTCAAGAGAAGGAAGGGTCTTTTGTCTCTTTTTTGTATACATGGAACTTAGCATAGTTCTGTGTATATAAGTCAACACTTAATAAATGTATATTGATTAATTAATTGATATTATATCTAAAATTCTGCTTTTTGGTTTTCAGTTCCTCCACCATCATCCTCATTCTACTTATAAAATGTTGTATCCTATTCTTCACTAAGATTCACTTCCTTTCCAGTGATTCAAATCTCTTCCCTATCATTCTACTTGCTACATTGATTCCTACATCTACCTATTTATGTTATAACCTCCTATGAATATGCTAGGTGGGAAAATACTAATTATCTGATCCACTCTTCCTTACTTGTCCAAATACTATCTTTATTCCAAGTACCAATTAATGTTGTAATTCATTCATGAAACCTTGAGGAAGTTAATATATCCCATGTATAAGCATTTTTCTTTACTCTGAATTTTATTATATGTATAGTTAAGACAATTCTATTTATAGAACTTAATTATTAAAAATATTTTGTGCCTTCTAGCAACAAAAATAGTAGATAATCCTGGAGAATTTTGATATTAATGATCAAAATGATCATATAAATTTTGATCCTTTTTTTTTTAAATACCTTTTTTCCCCTCTAATATGCATCAATTTGACTAACTAAATGTAGCTCCTTTAGGGAAATAACTAAGTATAGAAATTATATTTTCACATACACAAACACCACATCTAATTCATTTTAACATTATTATAGTTGTGGTATGCTGTATATATTCGTTAAATGTTTTATTAGTTCACAAAGGTGAGAACTCAAAGAAGAAGTGACTATTAATATATTTAATAAAAAAAACTTTACCCTTTGTAAATAATAATTATAAAAGTAATATTGTTAATTACAACAGTATTTTAAATGTGTGTATTTAAATGTACCTAACAAGTAAAATTACTGCTAAGTACAAAGGACTAGAGTAGAATTATATAATTCTAGTAACAGATATAAGTATATGTATTGACATAGGGATAAGTATTGATAATATGCTGATTAGAGATTTAAGGACAGAAAAAGAGAGAAAGTAGAGACAGTGATGATTAGTATAGTGATATCGAGATAGAAAGAGATAGATGTCTCTAACTATATTGGGTCATAGAGTCCCAGTGAAGAAATTCTAATCAAAGCAGAGCAATAAGTTCTCTGAAACTTATGGTATCACGAAAGTTACCTGGAGAACTTAGAGGGTAAATATCTTATGCAGAATAATGTAGTCAAAGAGAGTAACTGAATCCAAATTGTTTTTTTGTTTTGTTTTGTTTTTTTGCAGAATGAATGATCTCTTTACAAAGAGACACACAAATCACATAATTGTAATTTTGCTGTTCAGGCAGTTCAGACCTGTCAAACACTTTGTGACTCCATTTGAGGTTTTCTTGGCAAGAACACGGGCATGGTTTGCCATTTCCTTTTCCAGCCCATTTTCTTCTTCTTTTTTTAACTTTTTAATTTATTATTTTTTTTAGTTTTCAATATTTATTTCTACAAGATTTTGTGTTACAAATTTTCTCCCCATCTTTCCCCTACCCCTCAAAAATGGCAAGCAAACTGAATATCCCTTTCCCCAATCTGCCTTCTCTCATATCCCTCCCCTCATTGCCCCCCACCGTACTTTCTTGTAGGGCAAGATGGATATGTTTTTAACATATGTTTCAAAACATATTCCAGATACTCCCCCTCTTCCCTCCTCTCCTACCCCCACTGGGAAGACAAGTAATTCAATATAGGTTATACTTGTGTAGATGTGCAAAGCGTTTCCATAGTAGCCATGTTGTAAAAGACTAACTATATTTCCCTCCATCCTATCCCATCCCCATTAATTCTATTTTCTCCTTTGACCCTGTCCCTTTTCACCAGGTGGAACAGTGAATAGAGCACCGGCCCTGGAGTCAGGAGGACTATAGTTTAAATCCAGCCTCAGACACTTAACACAAAACTAGCCATGCAACCTTGGGCAAGTCACTTAACCCCAATTGTCCCTCCAAAAAAAAGCAAAAAAAAATGTGTTTGCTTCTAACTGGCCTCTCCCTCAATCTGCCCTCCCTTCTATCATTCCCCCAATTACCCCCCCCCCTTACTTTCTATACAGAAGCTACACAATTGAGTGTGTATGGTTTTGCCTCCTTCAGTCCAGTCCAATGAGAGTATGTTTGACTCATTCCGTTTCACCTTCCTGCTTGTCCTCTCCATTGCAATAGCTTTCTCTTGTTTCTTTTAGGTGAGATAATTTACCCTATTATATCTCTCCCTTTCTCCTCCCAATATATTCCTCTCTCACCCCTTTATTTTATTTAATAGATATAATACCTTCATAACCAACTCATACTGTGCCCTCTATTTATACATGAACACACACACACACACAATACACATATAAGTATAAACATATACACACACACACACACACTTATTCATAGATATATACATATATTTTCCCTTCAACTATCCTCATATTGAGGAAAGTCTCATGAGTTACAAATAATGTCTTTCCATGTAGGCATGCAAATAGTTTAACATGAATAAGTTCCTTATGATTTCTCTTTCCTGTTTCCTTTTTTATGTTTCTATTGCTTCTTGCATTTGAAAGTCAAATTTTCTGTTCAGCTCTGATCTTTTCATCAAAAATGTTCAAAAGTCCTCTATTTCACTGAATATCTATATTTTCCCCTAAAGTATTATACTCAGTTTTGCTGGGTAGGTGATTTTTGGTTTTAATTCTAGCACCTTTGACTTCTGGAATATAATATTCCAAGACCTTTGATCCCTTAATATAGAAGATCTTGTGTTATCCTGATGGTGTTTCCACAATGCTCAAATTGTTCCTTCCTGACATATTATAATATTTTCTCCTTGACCTGGGAACTCTAAAATTTGGTTATAATATTCCTAGGAGTTTTCTTTTAGGGATCTTTTCAATTTTACCATCTGGTTCTAGAGAATCAGGGCAGTTTTCATATCTAGGCTCTTTTTTTGATCATGGTTTTCAGGTAGTCCAATTACTTTTTAAATTATCTCTCCTGGATTTATTTTCCAGGTCAGTGGTTATAGCAATGAGATATTTCACATTGCCTTCTATTTGTTTCATTCTTTTGGATCTTTTTTATAGTATCTTAATTTATCATAATGCCATTAGCTTCCTTTTCTGCAATCTAATTTTGAAGGAATTATTTTCTTTAATGAGTTTTTGAAATTATTTTTCCATCTGGTCAATTTGGATTTTTAAGGCATTCTTCTCTCCATTGACTTTTTGGGCCTCTTTTGTCATTTGAGTTAGTCTATTTTTAAGTCCTTATTTTCTTCAGTATTTTTGTACCTCCTTATCAGGCTGTTGACTCACTTTTCATGAAGTTTTTTGCAGGGGGGAAGGTAGAGCAATTGGGGTTAAGTGACTTGCCCAAGGTCACACAGCTAACAAGAGTTAGGTGGCTGAGGCCTGATTTGAACTCAGGTATTCCTGACTCCAGAGCTGGTGATCTACTCACTGTGCCAGTTAGCTACCCCTTATAATTTTCTTGCATCATTCTTATTTCTCTTCCCAGTTTTGCCTCTACTTCTACTTGATTTTCAAAATCCTTCTTGAGCTCCTCCATTTCTGGTTTTCATTCTATGTTTTGATAGTCTTTGTCACTAAAAATGATTCTGTAGTTTGATTTCTTTTCCTCTGTTTGCTCATCTTCCCAGCCAATTACTTGACTTTTGAGCTCTTTTCCATGGTAGAACTCTGCTTCCAGAGTGGAGAGTGCTGTGTCTCAAATTTCTGGGGCTTCACACAGCTATTGTCACACCTTCTTCTAGGCATCTGCCTCAGAACTTTGAACATGACTTCCTCTCCACAGCCTCAACAAGCTCTGCCATGCTAGCACTCCACCCAAGGACCACCACCCAAAACTGTGACCCATATCCAAGCAGGGCAAAGCAAGTGAATCCTGTCTCAGTGCCAACAAAGAGATTTTAGGCATCGCCCTCTGGTCAGCTACTCGGTCCCCCCATGATTTCTGGGTCAAGACTTTTGGAAGAATCTGCTATGGAATCAGCTGCAGACAGCCTCAGCTGCCAACACCGCCCTGGGAGCAGTGGCCAGAATTGTTCTTCTCTCACCCATTTCAAAGAGAGTTCCCCCACTGAACTTTGGCTTTTGTTTTTGTGTTTATGTGTTGAGAAGTCTTGAAACTGCCTGAGCTACCCGTGATTCTGTCCCCTGAGTTCTGCTCTAGCTGGTCTGTGCCACTGGTCTGTACTAGAGTGGTCCACACAGGACTGTGCTCCTGGGGTGATAGACCCTTCCTGTGGGCCTGCAAGGATGCCTTCAGTGAGAGATTTGTTCCTGTCATTTTGTTAATTTTGTACCTCTAAAATTTGTTCAGAGTCATTTTTTACATATATTGGGGTGGTTGGAAAAATAACTCAACAGTGTTCCTGCTTTTATTCCACCATTTTGACATCTTGCTGCTTTCTTCCTACTTTGCTGCAATTGTTGTTGGTTATTATTGTTTGTTGTTTTATTCTTATTTATGTAGGAAGTTAATTCAGTGCATTCCAGGTTGAGAAAGATTAAAGACACATACTGAGAGAATTGTGGGAGTGAACCTCCTAAAGTGAAGCATGAGGATATCAGGTTGATGATTAGATACAATAAGTGGGGAAAAAAATAGAACAGAACATTAGAGACAGTTGCAGGGACATATATCAAGGCGAATATTGAGGATATTTTCTTTGTTGTATTTTTCTAAGTAGAAGAGGAGAGTCAATAACCAGAGTGAACAAAGAGTAAGAACTGAAAAAATAAGCTGCTCACATAAATCATCACTCCCAGTTTTTCAGAAAATAAGATTTGTTAAAAGTAATTTTATGATAAAATTTTAACTCAGATTTTTTGTTTGTTTACTTTAGTGTGTGTAAGTGTGTGTATATTTTTGTGTGTATGTGAACTGTTGGTTGATCTTCTCCTATCTATTTTCCTTGTAGTAGTGGACCAACTTCATTTCAACCTTCTTTTTGGAAAGGGGGAATGCAGAACAATTGGGATCAATGACTTGCCCAATCCCACATGCCAGCAAGTGTTAAGTGTCTGAAGTTGGATTTGAACCCAGGTCCCCCTGAATCCAGGGTCAGCACTGTATTTAAAGCATCATATAGCTGCTCCTCATTTAAGGCTTCTTAAGATGTATGCCATCAATTGTCATGTGATATTGAGAAAATTGTTCAGAAAAATCCAAAATTTCTAAATGAGAAGGGTAAAATAACCTTAACTCCAATGAAAATTTGATTCACACCCAAGCACTCCCAAGCCTATCCTTGAATATTTATTTTTTTCCTTAATCTTTATACTTTTTGAAGCACCTTTGCCACATGCTACCCAATGATGTACTAGTAATGATTTTCTATCAAATGAAATCCACCACCAACTTAGATTTTATTTTATTGATAACTTATCTTATAACATTTAAAATTTTCCATTCGATTCTTGATGAAGAGACTATCACAATTACTCTCTAGTTTAAAAAATGAAGGGAAGAAGAGAGGGAGTTAGGAAAGAAGGAAAAATAGAATTTTTTTCGGGTGGGGAGTAGATAATCAGGTTAAGTGACTTGCCCAGGGTTATTCAGCAGTGATTGTTTGAGGTCAGTCTGAAATCAGGTCCTCCAGGATCTATATTCTATCTACTCTGAAAACTAGTTGCCTGAAAGGAAGGAATTCTTACAATTTTAGCTATCACGATATAGTTAATCATGTTTATATTTGAGAAGAGTAGGTAAATAGATTTTGATATTCACAAAATAAATTGCATAAAATGATGGACATATGTTTTAAGAATAAAGTGCAGGGGGCAGAGCCAAAATGGCAGAGTAGAAACAGCACTTCCAAAGTGCTCTCTCCCACACCACTTAAAAATCATGTAAAAGGGGGACTCTGAACAACTTCTGGAACTCCAGCACCCACAGAATGATAGAAAGAAACTAACCTCCCACTGAGGACATCCCAGCAGCCCTGCAGGGAGTGAGAAGCGCAGAGCTCTGGGGGCAGCCAGAGCAGCTCTCTGGAAGCCAACAGAGTGGGGCTCTGGGAGCCGATTCCCAGGCCTGAGTGAGCTGCAGTTTTATCCCCAAGGTGGCTGGGACATCAGGAGGCTTGAGTGACCCCAGACCTCCAGCAGCGGTGGCGATTCCAGAATTATCAACACAGATATGCCTAGGAAAAAGTGAGAGATTAGTGCCCTATGGACTTTGGGACCAGTACTTGGGGAACTTGATGGGATTTTAAAAACCAAATAAGAGAAGTGGAGGAAAAATTGGGAAGAGAAATGAGGAGGAAGGAAAAGTATGAAATGAGAGTCAATAGCCTGACTGAGGAAAGTAATAACTTAAAAAATAGACTAACTCAAATGGCAAAGGAGGCTCAAAAAGGGCAATGAGAAGAATGCCTTAAAAAGCCGAATTTGCCAGATGGAAAAAGAATCTCAAAAGCTCACTGAGGAGATTCATTCCTTAAAAGTTAGACTGAATCAAATGGAAGTTAGTGACTTTATGAGAAATCAAGATGCTGTTAAACAGATCCAAAAAAATGAAAGAATAGAAGGCAATGTGAAATATCTCATGGGAAAAAAAAAACACTGACCAGGAAAATAGATCTAGGAGAGATAATTTAAAAATTATTGGACTACTTGAAAGGCATGATTAAAGAATGAACCTAGAAATCATACTTCAAGAAACTCTAAAGGAAAATTGACCTGATGTTTTAGACCCAGAAGGGGAAATAGAGGTTGAAAGAATCCACCGATTGCCTCCTGAAAAAGATCCCAAAAAGAAAACTCCTAGGGATATCACAGCCAGGTTGCAGAATTCCCAGATCAAGGAGAAAATACTACAAGCATCCAGGAAGAAACAATTTCAATATTGTGGAAACACAATCAGGATAACACAGGATCTTGCAGCTTCTACACTTAGGGATCAAAGTGCATGGAATATGGTATTCCACTGGGCAAAGGGTCTGGGATTAAAACCAAGAATCACATACCCAACAAAACTGAGTATTTTGTTTCAGGGGAATATATGGTCACTCAGTGGAATAGAGGACTTTCAAGCATTCTTGAGGAAAAAAAAAAAACAAAATTGAAAAGAAAATTAGACATTCAGAAGCAAGAAGCAAGAGATGCTTGAGAAGGTAACCAGGTAAAAGAAATCAAATGGAACATATCAAAGTTGAACTATTTACATTCTTACATTGAAAACCAATAACTGTGACTGATGAAACGTTTCTCAGTATGAAAATAATTGAAGAAGGCTATATGGGCATATGAATACATATGTGAATGTGTGTATATATGTTTACATTTATAAATGGATAGAGGGCACAGGTTGAATTTGGTGGGAAGGGATGCTACATAAGGGGTAAAGTCATTAGGTGAGAGAGGAAAGTGGCAAGAGGAGATGGGGAGAGACAGGGGAGGTTAAACTATCTCATGTAGAAGAAGCAAGGGGAAGTGGGTACAGTGGAGGGGAAGAACAGGAAGGCAAAAAGGCAAAACCATATTCTCATTGAATTTGGCTCAGGGAGAGAATCACATACATACTATATGGGATATCTCACACTGCAGGAGAGTAGGGGGAAGGAGGGTGAGAGGGGGTAGAGAGCAGATTGAATGAGGGGAAATTTTGTGGGACTGTTATTCTCGGGTGGTGGGTAGGGGATAAATGGGGAAAAAATTGTAACTCAAAATCTTTCGGAAATGAGTGATGTAATCCAGAAGTTAATAAAGCATTTTTTAAAACCCAAACCAAAATAAAACAAAAACAACAACAAAAAAAGAATGAATTGTATAATTATTTCCAGCTATGGGAAAACAGGTTAGACTTCAAGATTGGGATTTTTATTTACATTTCTATAAATGCTGATCCTACACTTTCAAACAATTCTGATATTTCCTTACCTAGCTTTTACCAATGTCCCTAACACAACCACTTCCACTACCAAACATACAAGAAAAAGCAGACTAGTGTCTATTTATAATATATATGTATATATATTCTATTAGAAATCTAAATGTGGCAAGTCACTCCAATGATATTTAGTAATCCCATACTCAAATATTAACATTATTGTTGTTGGGCTTTTTTTTAATATTACTGGGGGGAATTAAGGTAAAAGTTTTTGCACTACTGTTACAGTTAACTAGAACAATTACCCAGAAAACAGAGCCTCATTTTACCTAAACTCTTCATACAACTTGGGGATTTTTCTGCTTGGACTACTTACCTACTTGTAGAGATACAAATGTTACTCAGAATATTATACTTTGCTTTTTATTTTCTCTAAGGCATTCCTATTAAAATTCAAAACCATGAATACAATTAAAATAACAACTTAATGGTGGGTATACCCATTTTTTAAATATTATTTTCCAAGTCTCACTAGAAAATCTATGGGAAATAAAATGCATTTTTATGAGTCAATAATGATTTAACTTTGGAAACTGTGTATCAGATCTTCTGCTATGCATATTCTTCAAATAGCATCAAGTCTTCCATAAAGTTATTACAAACTTCTATGGACTATTTGTTATATGAAATAAAGGAACGAATATGAAAAGATGTATAATTGCAGCAAATGGGAAGGATAGGATATATCTAAATTTCTTATTCTTCTTTACCCCATACATCTAATCATTTGGCAAATTTTAGATACTATGCCCATACTATCTCTTCTATTATTTTCTTTCTACTCACATAACTAAGTACTATTCAAGCCCTTATAATCTTGCTCCTAGAAAACTGCAATAATCTTTTAATAAATGTCCCTGTCTTCTAAAATAGTTTCTCTAATCCTTCCTACAAATGGGTTACAAAGTGATACACAAAGTATATTTCTGATCATGTCTGGCCCTTTTCCATTAAATTTTAGTGGCTCTTTTGTCTAAGACCAAAGAAAAATCTTTCTGGTGGACAATTAAAGCCTTTCACAAGTTGGTTCAAACTTAACATTGTTACATTGTAATCCACACTCCCTTTTACAACACAATTGTACAAGAACAAATATTGATGGGCCATATTGACAAAATATCTCAATGTATGAAATGAAGAAAGGACAGTTATCTATTTAATGTAATTTTTTTTTTATCCTAGATGAGGTAGGAATGGTTCTAGAACTGATTTGGAGCTACATTCTATGTAGTATTTAAAAACAAAAGAACTCATCAAGTGTCCAAGGAATGAATAACCAGATTAGACCAGATACAACTGCATAATACACAACATTTCAATATAAGCAGTCAATAGTGTCTTTAGAGATACCCAACTTCAAGCATGTAAATATACCATTTGCTTCAAAAACAAAAATTAGCACAGTATGATATCTAGAAACAAAATTATTTTCTTAGTTATCCAAAGGTCCTACGAAATATACAAGGACTATGCAGATCAAATAGTCTTTGTACTTTCAGTACTTTTCCCCTGTTTCTTTCTTCAGTATTGGTAACCAAAATGACACAACACCTGAATGTCCTATGGCCTGTACAGATAGAATGGATGATTAAGAACTATCTTCTTGGGGTGGAGCAAAGATGGAAGAGTAAAACCAGGACTCCATGTGTCCCTGGCTCCAACCACCACCAATACATGCAAAAAAAAAAAAAAAACAACCTAACTCTCAACAAATTTTAGAGCTACAAAATAGACAAAGTGACACAGAGATAAAAATCTCCCACTGAAGGCAGCCCAGCAGTCTGAAAAAAGGGTCTATCACACAAGGATGGAAGCTAAGCACAGTCCCATGTGAGACCAGAGATGCTGGACCTGATTATTGGTGGTCAGAGTAGACTTCAGTACGATGAATAACCAGCAGCTGTGGGGTTTTCCAGACTTCATAACCCAGAAACACCAGAGAAAATGTAGATCAGTCAGGAACTCTCAGGAGATAATATTACAAGCAGCCAGGAAGAAGCAATTTCAACATTGTGGAAATACAATCAGGATAACACATGATCTTGCAGCTTCTACACTGAGGAATCAAAGGGCATGGTATATGAAATTCCACAGGGCAAAGGAACTGGGATTAAAACGAAGAATCAGATTTTTAGGGGGGCGGAGCCAAGATGGCTGAGTAGAAACAGCTCATCCAAGCCACTCTGCTCCCAGATTCCCCCCAAATGATGTAAAAGGGGACTCTGAACAACTTCTGGAGCCCCAGCACCCACAGAACGACACAGAGAAGCTAAACTCCCGCTGAGGACAGCCCAGCAGCACTGCAGGAAGGACCAGTGCAGTGGTCTGGGAGCCCGCAGCGTGCAGCTCGCAGAGCGCAGGAGCCGAGCCGAGCCCAGGTCAGCATGAGCCGAGGTTTTAGCCCCAGGGCGGCAGGGCCAGCAGCCGGCTGGAGGAACCCCAGAACACCAGGAGCTGTGGCGACTCCAGAATTATCAACATAGACTTGCCTAGGACAAAGTAAGAGGTTAGTGTCCTATGGACTTTGGGACTGGTATTAGGGAATGCGTCGGCTCCCTGCCCTGGGGGCTAGAAGCCCCTGAGGACAAACGCCATTTTGTAGTTTTCAGAGGCAGATCCCACTTCCAGCCTGCAAATTTGTAGGGAGATGCAGAGATGAGTCTTGGGGGGTAATCGCTCTTGCTTTAACCTCCCTGGATCTGGATTGTGATCTAGGGTGGAAGTTGTGGGTGGGTTTACAGCTTGCTATAAACGGAAGTGGCCCCCCACACGTTCGGGACGAAAATTCCTCTATCTGGCCTTAAAGCCATAGTGTGGCAACAAGCCCAAAAGTCAAGTAATTAAGCAGCAACATGCCAAGGCAAAGATAACAGAAAAATGCAACCCTAGACTCCTATTTTGGGGGCATAGAGCAGGAAAAAGACTTTGAGGTCAGAAGTCCTGCTCCAAAAGCCCCAGGGGAAAACATGAGCAGGTTGCAGGCCATAGAGAACCTTAAGAAGGACTTTAAAAATCAAATAAGAAAAGTGAAGGAAAAATTGGAAAGAGAAATGAGAAGGATGCAGGAAAAGTATGAAATGAGGGTCAACAGCCTGACTGAGGAAAACAACACCTTAAAAAATGGACTAATTCAAATGGCAAAGGAGGCCCAAAAGGGCAATGAGGAGAAGAATGCCTTAAAAAGTCGAATTTGCCAGATGGAAAAAGAATCTCAGAAGTTAACTGAGGAGATTCATTCCATCAGAGTTAGACTGGAGCAAATGGAAGCTAATGACTTTATGAGAAATCAAGATGCTGTTAAGCAGATCCAAACAAATGAAAGAGTAGAAGGCAATGTGAAATATCTCATGGGAAAAACTAATGACCTGGAAAATAGATCCAGGTGAGACAATTTCAAATTTATTGGACTACCTGAAAGCCATGATCAAGGAAAGAACCTAGAAATCACCCTTCAAGAAATTCCCAAGGAAAACTGCCCTGATGTTTTCGATCCAGAGGGCAAAATAGAGGTTGAAAGAATCCACCTATCACCTCCTGAAAAAGACCCCAAAAAGAAAACTCCCAGGAATATTATAGCCAGGTTCCAGAATCCCCAGATCAAGGAGAAAATACTCCAAGCAGCCAGGAAGAAATAATTTCAATATTGTGGAAACACAATCAGAATAGCCCAGGACCTGGCAGCTTCTACACTGAGGGATCGAAGGGCATGTGATATTGATATTCCAGAGGGCAAAAGAACTGGGAATGAACCCATGGGTCACCTACCCAGCAAAACTGAGTATTTTGTTTCAGGGGAAAATATGGTCATTCAGTGGAATAGAGGACTTTCAAGCATTCTTGAGGAAAAAACCAGAATTGAATAGAAAATTTGACTCCCAGACACAAGAAGGAAGAGATGCCTGAGAAGGTAATCAGGGAAAAGAAATCAAAAGGAACTTATCAAAGTTGAACTATTTACATTCCTATATGGAAAAGCAATAACTGTGCCTGATGATATCTTTCTCATTATGAAAATAATGGAAGAAGGGGGTGTGGTCATATGAATACATATGTGAATGTGTGTGTATATGGTTACAGTTACATATGGATAGAGGGCATATGTTGAATTTGTTGGGAAGGGAGAATACTCAAGGGATGAAATTATGAGGTGAGAGAGGAAAGTGTCAAGAGGAGATGGGGAGAGACAGGGTAGTGTAAACTATCCCATGCAGAGTAAGCAAGGGGAAGTGGTTGCAAAAGAGGGGGAGAATAAGGAAGGCTAAAAAGGCAAAACCACATTCACATTGAACTTGGTTCAGGGAGAAAATGACATACAAACTAAATGGAATATCTCAACCTGCAGCAGGATAGGGGGAAGGGGGATGGGAGGAGGGATGATGGATGGGAGGGCATCCTTTGGGTGAGGGGAGGTTGGAAGTACCCACTATAAAAGAGGGACAGGATCATGTAGGGAATGGACCAGGTGGCGGGTGGGATGAGTGGGAGGGAATTATAAGCAGCCTCGTACAATATATCTACTATGATAACGTTTTGCATAGCTAGACATGTACAACATATACTGAATTACTTATCTCCCAAGAGGGAATGGGTGACAAGGGAGGAAGGAAATGGATCTGAAATTTGAGGTCGTAACATTAAATGTTTCAAATATATATAAATACTATTATTAATACTCTTTTGATTGTAATAGGGAGATAAGATGTGCAGGCATTGGGATGCAAAGACTCACCTTCCTCTAATGGAAAAGTCGATGGGGGTATGGGAGAAGGTATGGGAGAGAGCAGATTGGAGGAAGCGATATCTTGTGGGATTACTATTCTGGGAGGTTGGGTAGGGGAATAATGGGGGGAAAATGTTTGTAACTCAAAATCTGGCGGAAATGAATGATGTAAAACGAAGTTAATAAAGCATTTGTAAAAAAAAACAAAAAAAACAAAAACGAAGAATCACCTTCCCAGCAAAAGTGAGTACCATGTTTCAGGGGAAAATTTGATCATTCAGTGGAATAGAGGACTTTCAAGCATTCTTGAGGAAAAAACCAGAGTTGAACAGAAAATTTGACATTCAGATACAAGAAGCAAGAGATGCTTGAGAAGGTAAACACGGAAAAGAAATCACTATGAACTTAACACAATTGAACTATTTACATTCCTACAGAGAAAAACAATAACTGTAACTGATGAGACTTTTCTCAGGATGAAAATAGTTGAAGAAGGGTATATAGGCATATGAATACATATATGAATGTGTGTATATATGTTTTCAGGTATACGTAGTGGACACAGATCGAATTTAATAGGAAGGGATGATACTTAAAATGTGAGGTTAAGAGGTGAGAGAGTAATGTGGTGAGCATGAATGGTGAGAGTCAATGGGGTGAACTGTCTCTTGTAGAGTAGCCAGAAGGTGGTCGCAGGGAACAGGAAGGCAAAGAAGCAAAACCTTATTCTCATTGAATTTGGACCAGGGAGAGAATGCCATGCATACTAAACAGGGTGTCCCACCCTGGAGTAGCTTGTGGGGGAGGGGAGGGTGGACTAAAGGGGGTGGGAAATTTGAAGCACCCACTTTTGAAAAGGGACAGGATCAATGTGGGGAGTAGACCAGGTGGAAGGGGGTATGGGAGGGAGGGAAATATCGACAGTCTTTTACAATATATCTACTATGGTAATATTTTGCATAGCTACACATGTACAGCACATACTGAGTTGCTTATCTTCCTTTTAAAATCAATTTTTAAAAGATATATAAATACCATGATTAATACTATTTTGTATATAATTGGGAAATAAGATGTGCAGGCAATGAGGCACAAGGATTCACCTCACCCTACTGGAAAAGTTGAAGGCGGTATGGGAGAAGATATGGGAGAGAACAGATTTGATGAGGGGATATCCTGCATGACTTTTATTCTGGGGTGGTGGTTAGGTGAAAAATGGGGAAAAATTGTAACTCAAAATGTGATGGAAATGAATGATGTAAAACAGAGCTTAATAAAGCATTTGGAAAAAAAAAATAGACTAACTCAATTGCAAAAGAGGCCCCAAATCCAATGTGGAGAAGAGTGCCTTAAAAAGGCAAATTTACCAGATGGAAAAGGAATTTTAAAAGATCACTGAAGAGAATAATTCCTTCAAAATTAGATTGAAGCAAATGGAAGCTAATTACTTTATGTGAATTCAAGATAGTATAAGGGAGATCCAAAAAATTGAAATAACAATTGAATGGCTAATCTTCCCAGTTCGGGTGGGTGAGGAAGGAAAAAACAGGAAAAAAAATTGAACTCAAAGTTTAAAAAACAAATATTAAAAAAAATAATTGTTTTTTATATTCAACTGGGACATAAGATATACAGGCACTGGGATATAGAAATCCATCTAGAATGATAGAGGGGAATGTGGGATGATATAAGAGAGGACAGATTAAAAGAAGGAGTATTGTATAAGCTCTGTGTTTTTGGATTGGGGGCATAGGGGAAAGATAGGGAGAAAAATATGTAACTAAAAATCTTGTGGAAAGGAATGATGAAAATTAAAAATAAATAAATACATTGGAAAAAAGATTAATAATATTAATAATGTAAAAATGAAGAAGAAATACACACACATACATACATACACACACACATACACACATATGTATATATGTATCTCTATCTACATATATCTCTATCTATATATCTATATATCTATATATCTATATCTATATATCTATATCTATCTATCTATCTATCTATCTATCTATCTATCTATCTATCTATATATATATCAGTCTACTCACCAGGCTGGAATTCCCCCCTTTTTCTGATGTCTCTCCCTGACATCCTGGATATAATGACCTCTGGTGAATGTTCTTGCTCAGGTCCTTGTCCAACTCATGAAGGGTAAAGAGCCAGGGGAAGTTTCAAGATGCTTTACAAGTTGGTGATGTGGACAGTTAAAGTGTGAGCAAGATTGTGCTAACCATCCAGGTTTTTCCCCTCATATACCCAGGTTTACATAAAATAGATGCTTAATAAATGCTTATTAATTGCATTAAACTGAAAATAACCTCCTATGCGATGCTTCATTCTTTTTTTTACAACACAAATTATTTTTGATTATAATATGTTTTACAACATTCATTTCCACAATATTTTGAGTTACATATTTTCTCCCTCTCTTTCCCGTACATACCACCCCAAAACAGTGATTCCACTGTATACCCCCTCCCCCAATCTGGTCTCTCCTATATTCTCCTCCATCCCCCCTACAACTTTCCAGTAGGGCAGGATGGATTTATACAGCCAAGTGCCTATATATCTGATTTCCCAGTTGCATGTAAAATAACAATAAAAATAATGATAATAACGATTATAATAATAGTGATGATAATAATAACAATTGAAAATATTTGATTTTAAAACTTTGAATTCCAGATTCTTTCCCTTCTTCCCTCATCACCCACACTTAATTTTAGCAATTAAATATAAGTTGTATAAATGTAGTTACACAAAACATTTCCATAGCATATATATTTTCAAAGACTGACTAAATTTGCCTCCATCCTATATGGTCCCCCAATTGCTCTATTTTCTATTTTGACCCTGTCCCTTTTGAAAAGTGTGTGCTTCTAACTACCCTCCCCCTCAATCTACCCTCCTTTTATTACCCCCCCCTTTTCCCCTTCTTCCCTACTTTCCTGTAGGATAAGACACCCGATTTAGTGTGCATATTATTCCCTCCTTAAGCTAAATACAATGAAATTAAGGCTGACACTGTCCTTTTTGCCTTCCTGTTCTTCCCCTCCATCGTAACATATTTCCCTTGCCTTTTCCATATGAGATATTTTACCCCATTCTGTCATTATCCATCTCCTCTCATTATATTCTCCTCTAACCTCTCAATTTCACCTTTCAAGTATCATCCCTTCCTATTCAATTGACCCTGTGCCTTCTGTCTATGTATACCTGTACACATATACAAACACTCATATATATATATATATATATATTCATATGCACTTATGCCTTCCTATATAGACATGCATATATATGTATGTGTGTGTGTATACACACACACACACACACACACACACACATTTAAATTCCCTTCAACTATCCTCATACTGATAAATATTCCATAAGTTACATTCATCATTTTTCCATGTAGGAATGTAAATAGTTCAACTTTGATAAGTTCCTTATTATTTCTTTTCCCTGTTTACCTCATCATGCTTTTCTTGCTTCTTGGATTTGAATTCCAAATTTCCTATTAAACTCTGTTTTTTCATCAAGAATGCTTTAAAATCCCCAATTTCATTGAATAATCATTTCCCCCTGATACATTACACTCAGTTTTGTTCTGTAGGTTTTAATCTTGGTTTTAATCCTAGCTCCTTTGCCCTTCAGAATATCATATTCCATGCCCTTTGATCCCATAATGTAGCAGCTGCTATATCTTTGGTTATCCTGTTTATATTTCCACAATATTTAATTTTTCCATTGGCTTTTTGTAATATTTTCTCCTTGATCTGGCAACTCTGAAAGCTGGATAAAATATTCCTAGGAGTTTTCTTTTTGGGATCTTTTTCAAGAGATGATTGGTGAATTCTTTCAATTTCTATTTTTCCCTCTGGTTCTAAAATATCAGGGAAATTTTCCTTGAGGATTTCTTGAAGGATTCTTTTTTGATCATGGCTTTCAGTTAGTCCAATAATTTTAAATTATCTCTGCTGTATCTATTTTCATAGTCAGTGATTTTTTTCCAATGATATATTTCACATTGTCTTCTATTTTTTCTTTTGTTGAATATGTTTAATAGTATCTTGTTTTTTTCATGAAGTCATTAGCTTCCATTTGCTCCAATATAATTTTGAAGGGATTCTTCTCTTCATTGAGTTTTTGAAAATCTTTATTCCATCTGGCAAATTTGGCTTTTTAATGTGTTCTTCTCATTGGCTTCTTGGCCCTCTTTTGCCATTTGAGTTACTCTAATTTTTAAGCGGTTATTTTCTTCAGTCATGTTGGCTCACTTTTCCATGATTTTTCTTGCATCATTCTTATTTCTCTTCCCAATTTTTCCTCCTTTCCCCTTAATTGATTTTCAAAATCCTTCCTGAGCTCCTCTATGGGCTTTAGCCAGTTCTTACATTTCTTGTAAGCTTTTGGTGTGGGAGTTTTTAGTTCATGGTCTTGCTCCCATTCCATGCTTTGATCCTTTCTGATCCCAAAAAAGGAATCTAAGGTTTGATAACTGTGCTTCTTTTGCTTCCTTTGCATGCTCATTTTGCCCCTCAATTACTTGACTTTTGAGTTTTTTTACCACAGTAGAACTCTGCTTCCAGAGAGAAGAGCTTTGCTAGTCCACCTTCCCTAGCATTTCTTTTCTTTATTTCCCTTGATATTCTAGACCTTTTGCTCTTCCAAAAGAATTTTGATATCATTTTTTTCTAGCTCTATAAAGTAGTTTTTGGTAAATTGATTTATATGGCACTAAATATATAATTTAATTTAGGTAAAATTATCATTTTAACATGTTACCTTGACCCAGCCATAAGCAACTGATGTTTTTCCAATTAGTTAGGTTTAAATTTATTTGTGTGAAAAATATTTTATACTTTTGTTGTTATAAGTCATGGTTTTCTTTTCTCAGGTAGATTCCCAAATATTTTATTCTGTCTACAGTAATTGTAAATGCAATTTCTCTTTCTATCTCTTGCTGTTGAATTTCTTTTTTATTTTCTTATTTCTTTATTTTCATTTTTTAAAATTTAAACTAAGGCTTTATTAACTTCTGTTTTACATCATTCATTTCCGCCAGATTTTGAGTTACAATCATCCCCCCCCGCCGTTTTTCCCCTACCCACCCTCCCAGAATAGCAATCCCCCAAGATATTGCTTCCTCCAATCTGCTCTCTCCCATATCATCTCCCATACCACCTTCGACTTTTGCATTAGAGGAAGGTGAATCTTTGTGTCCCAATGCCTGCACAACTTATCTCCCAATTACAAGCAAAAGAGTATTAATAATAGTGTATGTATATATTTGAAAACCTTAATATTAATACCTCGAATTTCAGATCCATTTCCTTCCTCCCTTGTCACCCATTCCCTCAGGGAAGATAAGTAATTCAGTATATGTTGTACATGTCTAGCTATGCAAAACATTATCATAGTAGATATATTGTACAAGGCTGCTTATAATTCCCTCCCACTCATCCCACCCCCCCCCACCTGGTCCATTCCCTACATGATCCTGTCCCTCTTCTATAGTGGGTACTTCCAACCTCCCCTCCCCCCAAGGATGCCCTCCCATCCATCATCCCTCCTCTCATCCCCCTTCCCCTATTCTGCTGTAGGTTGAGATATCCCATTTAGTATGTATGTCATTCTCTCCCTGAACCAAATTCAATGAGAATGTGGTTTTGCCTTTTTGTCTTCCTATTCTACCCCTCCCTTGCAAGCACTTCCCCTTGCTTCGTCTACATGAGATACTTTACCCTACCGTGTCTTCCTCTTCTCCTCTTGCCACTTTCCTCTCTCACCTCATAATTTCACCGCTTGATATCATAGTTTGGAGGTCATCTTGGAGCAGAGTGGTTTGGACCCGCTGTTTCTACTCCACCATCTTCAACACCGAAAAAACGCTGTTGAATTTCTTTAGAAGGTTAGGTGATTATTTACTGTCATCTTAGCTCCTTTATCCGGTAGAATACTATGTCACAAGCCCTTATCCTCTAATGTAAAACCTGCTAAATCTTCTGTTATCCTGACTATGGTTCCACCATCCTCGAATTGTTTCCTACTAGATGCCTGCAATATTTTCTCCATGACCTGAGAACTCTGCCATTTGCTTATAATATTCTAGGCAGCTTTCATTTTGGAGTCTCTTTCAGGAAACAATTGATGAAATCTTTCAATGTGTGTGTTCTTTTTCGATCATGGCTTTAAGGTTGTCGAATAATTTTAAAATACTCTTGTGGATCTCTTTTCCAGGTCACTTGTTTTTCCAATGTGATATTTCACAGTTTTCTATTTTTTTTCTTTTATCTTTTTCTTTTATCTTTTGGTTTTCTATATTTGTTTCTGGATTTCTTATAAAGGCATTACCTTCTATTCACTGCATTAGAGAAGGAATATTTAAAGAATTTTCTTTTTCAACAATCTTTTAGAGCTCCTTTCCATTTGGACAACCTTTCATTTTTAGAAATTCTCTGTTTTCTGTACCTCTTTTGCCATTTAGCATAGTCTGTTTATTGAAGTGCTTTTTTCTTCAGTATTTTTTTGTCTCCGTTACCAAGCTTTTCTTATGATTTTTTTCATCACTCTCACTTATCTTCCCATTTTTTCTATACCTCCCTTGCTTTATTTTCTTTATAATTTTCTATTTATTAATTTTTGTATTTAAGCATTCACTGCCATAAGATTTTGTGTTCAAATTTTTCTCCATCTCTCCCTTCCCCAGAGCAGAAGATGGCATGTAATTTCATATGGACTCTCCATATGCATTCACATTGCAACTATTTTCGTATTTGTCACATTATAACGGAGAATTAGAAACAATGGGTAAAACCACAAGAAAGAATAAACAAAGAAAAATAAACAGATAAAGAGCAAAAAATATACTTCAATCTACATTCAGATTCGGTAGTTCTTTTTCTGGATGTGTACAGCATTTCCCATCATAAGTCCTTTGGAGTTGTCATGGATCCTTGCATTGCTAAGAAGATACAAGTCTAACAAATTGAATCATCACACTCTGTAGCTTTTACTATTCATAACATTCTTCTGGTTCTGATCACTTCATTCAGCATCATTTCATATACTTTCATTCTAGCACAACTTGTTCAGCCATTCCAAAATGATGGGCATCCTCACAATTTCCAATTTGGTGTCACAACAAAAGGAGCTTCTATAAAGAATTTTTACATGTGGGTGTCTATTCCATTTTTATCATCTCTTTGGGATAAAGCAATAGAAGAGCTATTGCTGGGTCATAAGTTATGCACATTGTTTAATCCCTTTGGATATAGTTTCAAATTGTTCTCCAAAATGGTTGGATCAGTTCACAATTCCATCAACAATGTGTTCAAATTTCCCTCATTTTCTGCAACATTTATCATTTTCCTGTTTTATTCTGTTAGTCAATCATATAAGTGTGATATGGTACTTCAGAGTTGTTTATATTTGCACTTCTCTAATCAGTAATGATTCAGAGCATCTTTTTTTCATTAAATTATACCTTTAAAAATTTTTAGTTTTCAACATTCATTTTGAAAATTTTTGAGCTAAAGATTTTCTTCCCACCTCTCCCCTACTCCCCTCCCTGATATTGCAAGAATACTGAATACCCCTTGTCCCAATAAGTCCTCTCTTATGTACCCCACAAATAACCCCCCCTTATTTTCTTGTAGGGCAAGAAAATTGCTATATCACATTGTCTGTATATCTTATTTCATGGGTTCCTGAAAAAAAAAAAAAAGATTTCTTTTTACAATTGTTTTTAAAACATTGAGCTGCAGATTTTCTCCCTTCTCCCCTCCTCACCCACTCCCATGGGCAATGCAAGCAATTCAATATAACCTATATATTTGCAGGAATGCAAAATATTTCCATAGTAGCCATATTGTGAAAGACTAACTATATTTCCTTCCATAATACCCCGCCATTTATTCCATTTTCTCCTTTGACCCTGTCCCTTTTCAAAAATTTGCTTCTAATTACCCTCTCCCCAATCTGCTCTCCCTTCTTTCATGCCCTAACTTTTTGCCTCCCCACCTACACTCCTACATGGTAAAATACCCACTTGAGTTTTTATGTTATTACCTCTTTAAGCCAAATCTAACATGAGTAAGGTTGATTCTTTCCCTTTCACCTTCCTGCTCTTACCCTCCAATGTAACATTCATCTCCTGCTTCATTTATTTGAGATAATCCACCCTATTATATCTCTCCCCCTCTCCTCCCAAAATATTTTTCTCTCATCCTTTAATTTTATTTTTAATATGATCCCTTCACATTCAACTCACCCTGTGCCCTATGCTTATGTATACTTTTGAACAAACACAGAAACATACACACACACACACACACACACACACAGACATGCACCCACCTATACATACATATATGTATGCATTCATATGTATATATATATATACATATATATGTGTATATATATATATATATATATATATATATACATATATACTTATATAATCTCTGTAACAGTCCCCATACTGAGAAAAGTTTCATGAATTACTAATATTGTCTTTCCATTTAGTAATGTAAAAGTGCTTTATTATTTCTCTTTCCTGTTTCATTCATTCATTTATTTATACATTCATTCATTTGTTAGTTTTTAGTTTTCAGCATTGATTTCCACAAGATTTTGAGTTACAATTTTTTTCTCCCATCTTTCCCCTACCAAGTATTGCATAATAACAAGCCTACTGAATACCCTTCCCCTAATCTAATCTTTCTTTTATCCTCCCCTATCACCCCTCTAACTTTCTAGTATGGCAAGATTGGTTTCTATACTTCAGTACCTGTATATTTTATTTCCCAGTTGCATGTAAAAATCAATTTTTAAACATTTCCTTTTGAAACTTTGAATTCTAGATTTTTCCCATCTTCCATCCTCCCACCTCCCACCACTGGGAAGATAAGCAATTCAGTGTAGGATGTACATGTGTAGCTATTCAAATAATTTCCATAGTAGTTTATACTGTCAAAGACTAACTATATTTCACTACCTTCCTTTCCACTCCCCTACTTATTTTATTTTCTCCTTTAACCCTATCTCTTTTCAAAAAAGGTTCTAACTACCCTCTCCCCACATCTGCCCTCCTGTTTATCATCCACCCTCTCATCCCCTACCCCCTATTGTCCTGTAGGGAAAGATACCCAATTGGGAGTGTATGTTATTCCCTCCTTAAGCCAAATTCAATGAGAATCAGTTTGTTCCATTCCCATTCACCTTCCTGCTCTTCCCCCTCCATTGTAACAGTTTTCTCTTGCCTTTTTTACACGAGATAATTTGCCCTAATCTATCCCTCCCTTTTCTCCTCTCAATAGATTCCTCTCTCACCTCTTAATTTTATTTTTGATATCATCCTTTAACAATCAACTCATCCTGTGCCTTCTTTGTATGTATACATGAACGTACATATGCCCACACTCACACACATTTATATACACATACACCCTCCTATGCATACTTATATGTATTTATACATATGTATGTATATATATATATGTTTATGTACATGTATATATATATATATATATATGTATATACATATACATGCACATATCTATTCGATCCAACTAACCTCATACTGAAAAAAAGTCTTATTAGTTACAATTATCATGTTTTCCATGTAGGAATGTAAATAATTCACTTTTAATAAGTTCCATATTATTTATTTTGTCTGTTTACTTTTTCATGCTTCTCTTTCTTCTTGTATTTGAAAGTAAAATTTTCTGTTCAGCTCCGGTTTTTTCATCAAGAATGCTTGAAAATCCTATATTACATTGAATGACCATATTTTTACCTGTAGCATTTTATTCCATTTTGCTGGGTAGGTGATTCTTGATTTTAGTCCTAACTCCTTAGACCTCCAGAATATCATATTCCAAGACCTTCTATCCCTTTAGTTAAAATATGCTAGGTCTTGTGTTATCCTGATTGTGTTTCTACAGTATTCACATTGTGTCTTCCTGACTGCCTGCAGTATTTACTCCTTGACCAGGGAATTTCTGGAATTTGGATGTAATATTCATAGGAGTTTTCTTTTGGGGATCTTTTTAAGAGGTGATTTGTGCATTCTTTCAATTTCTATTTTGCCCTCTGGTTCTAAAATATAGGGGTAATTTCTCTTGATAATTTCTTGAAACATGGTGTATAAGCTATTTTTTTTTTATCATGGCTTTCAGGTAGTCCAATAATTATTAAATTATCTCTTCTGGATCTATTTTCCAGGTCAGTAGTTTTTCCAGTGAGATATTTCAAATTTCCTTCCATTTTTTCATTTGTTTGGATCTGTTTTATAGCATCTTTATTTATCATAAAGTCATTAGCTTCCGATTGCTCCAGTCTAATTTTGAGAGAATTATTCTCTTCAGTGAGTTTTTGAAATTATTATTTTTTGTGCATCTGGCAAATTTGCCTTTTGAAGTCATTCTTCTACTCATTGGCTTTTTGGGCCTCTTTTATCATTTGATTTAATCTATTTTAAGGTGTTATTGTATAAAGTTTATTTTTGGGTCTCCTTTTGCAGGCTGTTGTCTCTCTTTTCATGATTTTCTTGCAGCATTCTCATTTCTCTCCCCAGTTTTTCCTCCACTTCTCTTATTTCATTTTCAAAATCCTTCTTGAGCTCTTCCATAGCCTATACCTAGTTCATAGGGTTCTTGGAGGCTTTTGATGCATGAGTTCTGCCTTCACCATCTTCCTCCAACTCCATGCCTTGATGCTTTTTGTCCCCAACAAAGTATTCTATGGTCTGTTTCTGATTCCTTTGCTTGCTCATATTGCCAGTCAATTAACTGGCATTTGAGCATTTTGCCCTGGTAAAACTCTGCTTCCAGAATGGAGAGAGCCATGGCCCAAATCACTGGGGTTTTTGTAGTTGCTGGAGCTATTAGAAGGTTGCCCTCCCTACAGCCCCCACAAGCTCTGGCTCACTTGCACACATCCCAGGACCACCACCATAGACAACAATCCATATCCAAGCAGGTTAAAGCAAGAGTAATTACTCTCTGAATGCTCACTTGGTCCCCCTATAGTCTGCAGCTGCTGAGGCAGCCAGGCTGTGGCCACTGCAGCCACTGTGACTCAACAGGTTCTTGCCCTGGGGGTAAGCACTGGACCTCGCTGTTCAGTCTCTCTCTGTTCCAATAGAGTTCCACATTGACCTTTTACTTTTTCTTTGGAGTTTATGGGTTCAGAAGTCTGGAAACCTCCACAGCTATTGAAGATTCACTCTCTGGAAGTCTGCTCAGGCTGCTACTGGTCAGAATTATCCAGGGGCTATAACCCCATGGCTCTTGCCAGACTGAGCTCGGCTCCCAGCTCAGTGTGATAGATCTTTCTTTTCCACCTGTTGGTCTTCCTTCAGTTGGAGATTTGTTTCTCTCTGTCACTTTGTGGCTTTTCTAGCTCTAAAGTTTGTTTAGAGTCACCTTTAGAGTCACCTTTTACATATTTTGGAAGTGATTGGAAGGAGATTCCATGCCATGTGTGTGGTTTTACTCTGCCATATTGGAGCTTCCCCAGTATGATTCATTTTTTTTTTTCTGTTTTATCGAGAACTCCTTAGGGTCTTCCACAAACAGTTTGATAATTTCTTTTCCCCAGGCCTAGGTTAGAGAGGATTCTCTTTGCCTTACTTTTTTAGCTTGTCAATTACTTTATGGGTATTTCCTCAGTCAATCTGAGACCTTCTAAAGAACTTAGCTTTAAAAGGTCAAGATCTTCCTTGGAGCTATCTACAGTCGTCATGATATGAATCTGGTCACTGGACCCAGAAGGCTCCAGAGGAGAAAGTCAAGCTAGTGACTTTGCACAGCCCTCCTTCACTTAAATTCAATTCACTTGCATGTCATGGAATCACTTCTGTGATGTCATAGTCCTCTTCAAGGAAGAAGTACAAACAATAACAAGGTCCATAAGTACAGTATTCTAGGATGACGGCTGAATAAGGCAGGGAATTACCCGACTCTCCCAAATCCCTTGATAGATAATTTAAACTAATTACTCAAAGTGAACTTTAGAGTGGCAGAAATAATTAAAAGTTGAGGTAAAGCAGTAGTGCAGCCTAAGACAACTTGAGTGAATGACATTAGGAAAGACCTAATATCTAGGGGTGGTGGTGGTCCAGCCAGATTGAACTGCAATTACCTAAAGGAAAATACTAGCCAAATAAATAATAAACACTGGGTACAGCTCTGTAGAAAAGCCTTAGCTTCAGGAACTTTCTGCAGATGGACAGTGTGCAGGTCAGAGGGAGGGCTGCTCCAGGGAGGACTACAGTTCCCTGTCTGGCATGGGTCTCTTGGCCCAGGTTACATGACCAGACACAATTACAAACAGTTGGCAAGACCTGCTCTTCATTACTCATAACAGAGTAGTATTCTGTTGCATTCATATGCCACAATTGTTTAGCCATTCCCCCAAATGATGCACATCCCCTTCATTTCCAATTCTTTGTCACCACAAAAAGAGCCACTATAAATATTTTTGCACATATGAGTTTTCCTCCCACTTCTATGATTTCTTTGGGAGAGAACACTAGAGATCGTATTGCTGAGTCAAGGCATAGCTTTAGATTGCTCTCCAGAATGGTTGAATCAATTCACAAATCCACCAACAATGTATTAGTGTTCCAATTTTTCCACATCTACTCCAGGATTTATCATTTTCCTGTTTTGTCATCTTAGCCAATCTGTCTGCTGAGATGTGGCACCTAAGAATTCTTTTGATTGCATTTCTCTAATTGATAAGTGACTTAGAGCATTTTTTCATATGCATGTATAAATCATTAATTTCTTCCTCTGAAAACTACCTGTTCATATTCTTTGATCATTTATCAATTGGGGAATGACTTGGATTCTTATAGATTTGGCTCAATTCTCTGTACATTTTAGAAAAGAGGCCTTTTTCAGAGACGTTGTTTCTAAAAATTCTTTCCAAATTTTCCACTTCCGTCTTAACCTTGGTTACATTGGCTTTGTTTGTACAGAAACTTTTCAATTTAATGTAATCAAAATTATCCATTTTGCATTTTAGAAAACTCTATAACTCTTATTTGGTCATAAAGTCCTCCCTTCTTCCCCAATTACTTATATTATCAGCCTTTATACCTAAATCGTGCACCCACTTAAACTTGATTTTTGTATACAGTGTTAGATGGTCTATGCCCAGTTCCTGCCATATTATATTCCAGTTTTCCCAACACTTTTT
The DNA here is from genome assembly GCA_011680675.1 of Gymnobelideus leadbeateri. Classification (NCBI taxonomy): domain Eukaryota; kingdom Metazoa; phylum Chordata; class Mammalia; order Diprotodontia; family Petauridae; genus Gymnobelideus; species Gymnobelideus leadbeateri. The sequence continues at coordinate 94,602 of WOXC01008792.1, read as the reverse complement.
TGGAAATAGTGAGGTCTTATCCCAAAAACGGGGTTTTTTGGGTTTATCAAACAATAGATTACTATAGACATTGACTTCAGAGTCTTATATACCCAAATTAGGTCATTCATCTGTAGACTTTTTCAAGATCTATTTCAGGTGTCATATGAGGTCTTTCCTTTACCCCATAGAATCATTTCATTTAAAATATTGATGAGATGAAATATCATAAGAAACAGCAAAAAAGTAGTGCAATGGATGCCCCATAGAAATTTCAAATTGAACATGTCCAAAATAGAATTTATTATATTTCCTCAAAGGCCTTCCACTCTTCACACTTTCCCTATTACCACTGAGGGTTCCACCACACTCCCCGTTGCCAAATCTCTCAACATATGTGCCATCCTCACTTGTACTCACTCCACTTATCCTATCTGTTGCCCATTCTTATCGGCTTTATCTGCGTATCTCATACACATTACCTGCTCTTCTATCACACCACTAACATCCTGAATTGATTCCTAAAGTCTCAAGTCTACCCCCATCAAATTCCTCAGTTAAACATTTGACAAAGGGATCTTCCTAAATTATGGGTGTGACCACATCACACTCCTGTTCAATTAATTCCAGTGCCTTGTTATTAGCTCTAAGATCAAATATAAAATTGTCAACTTGGCTTTTAAAGTTTTTTTTTAATAAAACTAATTCCTACCTCTCAAATTTTCTTTCTTTTTTTAAACAAATGCTTTATTAACTTCTGTTTTACATCATAATTTCTGCCATATTTTGACTTACAATCATTTCCCGCCCCTGTTTTTCCCCTATCCACCCTCCCAGAATAGCAGTCCGACAAGATATCGCTTCCTCCAATCTGCTCTCTCTCATATCTTCTCCCATAGCCCCTTCGACTTTTCCATTAGAGGAAGGTGAATCTTTTTGTCCCAATGCCTGCACATCTTATCTCACAATTACATGCAAAAGAGTATTAATAATAGTATTTATATATATTTGAAACATTTAGTCTTAAGACCTTGAATTTCAGATCCATTTCTTTCCTCCTTTGTCACCCATTCCCTCTGGGGAGATAAGTAATTCAGTATATGTTGTACATGTCTAGCTATGCAAAACATTATCATAGTAGGTATATTGTATAAAGCTGCTTATAATTCCCTCCCACTCATCCCACCCCCAAACTGGTCCATTCCCTACATGATCCTGTCCTTCTTCTATAGTGGGTACTTCCAACCTCCCCTTCCCCCAAAGATGCCCTCCCATCCATTTAGTATGTATGTCATTCTCTCCCTGAACCAAATTCAATGAGAATGTGGTTTTGCCTTTTTGTCTTCCTATTCCCCCCCTCCCTTGCAATCACTTCCCCTTGCTTCTTCTACATGAGATAGTTTGCCCTACCCTGTCTCTCCCCATCTCCTCTTGCCACTTTACTCTCTCACCTCATAATTTCACCCCTTGAGTATCCTCCCTTCCCCAAAAATTCAACCTATGCCCTCTATCCATATATAACTGTAACCATATACACACACATTCACATATGTATTCATATGACCATACACCCTTCTTCCATTATTTTCATACTGAGAAAGATTGCATCAGTCACAGTTATTGTTTTTCCATATAGGAATATAAATGGTTCAACTTTGATAAGTTCCTTTTGATTTCTTTTCCCTGATTACCTTTTCAGGCATCTCTTGCTTCTTGTGTCTGGATGTCAAATTTTCTAATCAATTCTGGTTTTTTCCTCAAGAATGCTTGAAAGTCCTCTATTTCACTGAATGGCCATATTTTCCCCTGAAATAAAATACTCAGTTTTGCTGAGTGGTGACCCTTGGGTGCAGTCCCAGCTCTTTTTCCCTCTGGAATATCATATTCCATGCCTTTTGATCCCTCAGTGTAGAAGCTGCCAGGTCCTGGGCTATTCTGATTGTGTGTCCACAATATTGAAAATGGTTCTTACTGTCTGCTTGTAGTATTTTCTCCTTGATCTGGGGATTCTGGAACCTGTCTATAATATTCCTGGGAGTTTTCTTTTTGGGATCTTTTTTAGGAGGTCATCGGTGGATTCTTTCAACCTCTATTTTGCAAGATGTTTACCAATAAGTAGAATTAGAGGAAATTCCTTTAAGGTGTTGATATTTTCAATTGGCTTTCAACAAGAATCCATGTGGGAGTGATAACTTGAACTTAGGGCTATGCATTCTTTGTTCTTTACATTATAGGATTCTGCCTGGCCAAACTCAAAATTATTACATTTTGATGGATGAAAATATTTTGGCTAATGACATAACTCTCAGCCTATTTCTAGGAAACAGATATCAGGTTCCCCTTAGCTAGTCATCAAAAGGATCTTAGCAAGACCATGCCATCCTAGGACCCAAACACCTATATCTGTTAGAATCATGTGGACTTCAGAAAAAATAATTAACTACCTCAGAATTAAATAATTCAGCGTAAATTGAACATTCAGGAAGGTAGTTTACAGGAAGAGTAGTTAACATACAGAATAAACTGCTAAGTATGATTATTGGAACAAAAATATAATTGAGTTTAGCAAAGGTTAAATGTATTTCTCAGTACAGAGTAAAGTGGTAGGATACAGTAAAGAAAGCAATGAGGTGAGGTGGAGCATTTCAGCTAAATCTGGATGGAGCAGTTTTGCTCTGCCTATATACTATCCCCAACTTCTCAAAATTCTTTATGTCATTAGGATCTTTAGAATGAAACTGTGACTAACTTAGCAAAAATTGCTGCTGTATAACATAATGCATGTCATAAAGCATGCAGATCACTTAGAGTCTATATTCAGAGCTACAGATGGCACTCTTAATTTCTATTACTGACTCCAAATCCACAAAGGAGGTGCTGTTTGCCTCACTGTCTCACATTCTCACAAGAATGATTCTTGATAGCTTCTTTGGTTAAACAGCTCAACTCAAAAAGTTTACCTTCTGAATGTTCAAAAAGGACTTTATGGCTGTAGCAGCAAGCACCCCAACATCCCCAGGGTAGCTGCCAACACAGGTTCTTAGATCTGCTTTTCAAAAGTAAAGCAACTCAAAACCGGTTAACAAGTTTATTTTAATCAAACAAACATATCATTTACCTAGTTCAGGGGCAAAGGTCAGCACCCGAAATTTCAGAGTATACAGAACAATCAAACAGACAGGCTTCCAAACTGTCCAACCATTATCAATACGAAAATCACAGTTACCAGAGAGGGAAGCATCAACATCTAGGTTTTCAAACTCGGGGTGGCGGGTGGAGGGGCTCTCAAGGGCTTCCCAGAGTCTCATCTGGTCAAATCACACAACACTTCTCAAAGTGAGCCCCAAAGCAAAGCCTCAAATCAGGGATTATATAGTCTTCTCCTGGCTCAGAGAATGTAACCACCCTATTTATCCACTGCCCAATCACACAGCATCAAGGTGTGGTCATTCCTGAAAACCAAGCCTCCTGCCACAGGTTCCACATGACCACATTCAGCCTATTCGGAGGCAGAGTATATTTTCAAATCAAGGAAGGTTTTCAGAGTCTCTTAAGTCAATCAAAGGGCCTAGGGGCAGGGAAGATCTTTAAATCGGCATTTCCATTACAATGCCTTAAGAACAAAAAATTTGTTCAAAGCTGGCAGGTGGCTCTGACTCTGGTTAGTTAGAGTGTTCTCCTATATCCTTCTGTAAAGCAGGGATGTTCTATCTAATTAGGATTGTATGGAAATTTCCTTTAGGAATTTGGAGGTTTATGGTAACATCATGCACATCTTTTACATGAAATGAAGAGCATGACAAAGAGGTTACAACTACAAAAGAGAATATTGAAAATAAAATGATGAGAAGCTGGACATAGAAGATTAAAAATAATGATAAAAAAAGCAACAACAAAAGTATTCCTCTCTTCACAAGCTCCATAAGGTGATTCATCTCACCCACTTCCCTTACCCTTTTTTTCCACAGCTACAAGCAAAAGTTTCTTGTGAAAGTTTCCTTACTTTAGTATTCCTAAAACAAACTAATGTTTGGCTAATAATGTTCTCTTTTTTTGTAGGGGGCAGAGTCAAGATGGCAGTGTAGAAACAGCACTTCCAGAGAGCTCCAGCACACAGCACTTCAAAATTATGTAAAAAGAGGACTCTGAAAAACCTCTGGAGCCCCGCTAATGATATTCCAGCAACCCGGCAGGGAATCCCCAGCACAGAACTCTGGGAGCCTAACACAGGGCCACCTGAGTCAGAGGTTTTAGCCCCAGGGCAGCTGCACTATCAGCCAGCTGGTAGAAACACAGAACACCAGCAGCTGTGGCATTTCCAGAATTATCAACTCATAGATAACTAGGACAAAGTGAGAGGTCATTGCACTATGGACTTTGAGACTGGTTGGGAGAGTGCATCACCTTCGTCTGGGATGAGAAGCCAATGAGGAGCCAGTGCAGCTTGCATCACATTGCCACATTGCAAATGCAACTCCTAGCCTGCAAATTGTAGGGGTATCTTGTAATCAGTCTGGGGGGGGGTAATCTCTCTTGCTTTACCTTTCTTAGATCTGGATTGTGATCTGGGGTGGAGGTCTTGGGGTGTGTGACCAGCTTGCCAGAGTTTGTGGAGGCTTCAGAGAGGGAATCCAACTAATACCTCCAGCAGGTGAGAAAACCACAGCATTTGGGACAGATGCTCCCCTGGCTGGTGGCAGAGTCCTACTGTGGCAACAATTCCAAAAGTCAAGTAATTGAGTGGCAACATGCCTAGGCAAAGGAAACAAAATAAACAGAAAAATGCAACATTAGACTCCTATTCGGGGGCAAAGATGATCAAAGCATGGAACAAGAGGATAGTTGCAAGGTAAGAAATCCTGCACCAAAAGACCCAAACGTAAATACAAGCTGAATACAGGGCATAGAGGACCTTAAGAAGCAGATAAGAGAAGTGGAAGAAAAAAACGAGAAGAGAAATGAGAAATATGCAATAAAAGTATGAAGTGAGAGTCAACAACTTTACTGAGGAAAATAACACCTTAACAAGTAGACTAACTCAAATGGCAAAAGAGGCTTAAAAAGGCAATGAGGAGAAGAATGCCTTAAAAAGTCGAATTTGCCAGATGGAAAAAGAATCACAAAAGTTCACTGAGGAGATTCATTCCTTCAGAGTTAGACTGGAGCAAATGGAAGCTAGTGACTTTATGAGAAATCAAGATACTATTAAACAGATCCAAACAAATGAAAGAATAGAAGGCAATGTGAAATATCTCATGGGAAAAACCACTGACCTGGAAAATAGATCCAGGAGAGATAATTTAAAAATTATTGGACTACCTGAAAGCCATGATCAAGGAAAGAACCTCGAAATCACCCTTCAAGAAATTCTCAAGGAAAACTGCCCTGATGTTTTAGATCCAGAGGGTGAAATAGAGGTTGAAAGAATCCACTGATCACCTTCTAAAAAAGATCCCAAAAAGAAAAATCCTATAAATATTGTAGCCTTGTTCAAGAATTCCCAGGTTCAAGAGAATATTACGGGCATCCAGGAAGAAACAATTTGAATATTGTGGAAACACAATCAGGATAACACAGGATCTGGCAGCTTCTACACTGAGGGATCGAAAGGGCTTGGAATATGATATTCAGGAGCTCAAAGGGGCTAGGGGTAAAAACAAGAATCACCTACCCAGCAAAACTGAGTATCATGTTTCAGGGGAAAATATGGTCACTCAGTGGAATAGAAGACTTTCAAGCATTCTTCAGGAAAAAACCAGAGTTGAATAGAAAATTTGACATTCAGATACAAGAAGCAAGAGATGCTTGAGAAGGTAAACAGGGAAAAGAAATCATTATGAACTTATCAACATTGAACTATTTATATTCCTACAGGGAAAAATGATAAGTGTAACTGATGAAACTTTTCTCAGGATGAAAATAGTTGAAGAATAGTAGAAGATGAATACATATGTGAATGTGTGTATATACGTTGTCAGATATACATAGGTACGTGGAACAGGTCAGATTTACTATGAAGGGATGATACTTAAAAGGTGAAATTAAGAGGTGAGAGAGGAATACAATGAGAGTAGATGGGGAGAGACAGAATGGGGCGAACTATCTCTTACAGAAGAGGCAAGGGAAAATGGTTTCAAGGGAGGGGAATAACAGAAAGGTAAAAAGGCAAAAGCTTATTCTCATTGAATTTGGATCAGGGAGAGAATGACATATATACTAAATAGGGTATCTTGCCCTACAGGAGAGTAGGGGGGACAGGTATGAGAAGGGCAATAATGGAAGGGACGGGAGGACGTTGGAAGCACCCACTTTTGGAAAGGAACAGGATCAAAGTGGGGAGTGGATCAGGTGGGAAGTGAGATAGGAGGGAGAGACATATAGTCAGTCTTTTACAATATATCAACTATGGTAATGTTTTGCATAGCTTCACATATACAGCATATACTGAGTTGCTTATTTTACTTTTAAAATCAAAATTTTAAAATATATAAATACTATGATTAATGCTCTTTTGCATATAATTGGGAGATAGAATGTGAAGGCATTGGGGCATGGGGATTCACCTTGCCCTACAGGAAAATTTGAAGGGGGTATGGGAGAGAGCTGATTGGATGAGGGAATATTCTCTGGGCCTGCTATTCTGGTGTGGTGGGTAGGGGAAAAATGGGGAAGAAACTGTAACTCAAAATCTGACAGAAATATATGTTGTAAACCAGAGGTTAATAAAGCATTTGATATTTTTCCAACTATTTAGATCTGATTTTATTTCTGTGAGAAGTGTTTTGTAGTTGTGATCATATAGATTCTGGGTTTGTTTTGGCAAGTAGATTCCCAAATATTTTATGTCTACAGTGACTTTAAATGGGATTTCTCTTTCTATCTCTTGCTGTTGAGTTTTATTAGAGATGTACAGGAATGCTGAGGATTTATGTGGGTTTATTTTATATCCTGCAACTTTGCCAAATTTATTTATGGGTCGAGCTAATATAATAAAAATGACAATTTTACCCAAACTAAATTATATATTTAGTGCCATTCCAATCAACTTACCAAAAAACTACTTTGTAGAGTTAGACAAAATAATAACAAAATTTATTTGGAAAAACAAAAGGTCTAGAATATCAAGGGAATTAATGAAAAGAAATGCTAGGGAAGGTGGACTGGCTATGCCAGATCTTCATCTGTATTATACAGCAGCAGTCATCAAAACTGCTTGGTACTGGCAGAGGTGTAGAGTAGTGGATCAATGGAATAGATTAGGTGCAGGAGACCCAGCAGTTAATGAATATAGCAATCTATTGCTCGATAAACCCAAAGACCCCAGTTTTTGGGATAAGAATGCACTATTTGACAAAAACTGCTGGGAAAACTGGAATACAGTATGGCAGAAACTGGGCATAGATCACTATCTAACACCATATACCAAAATCAAGTCTAAATGGGTGCATGATCTAGGTGTAAAGGAGGATACTGTAAGCAATTTGGGAAAGCAAGGAATAGTTTACCTGACAGATCTGTGGAGAGGGGAAGATTTTAGGACCAAACAAGAATTAGAGAGCATTATAAAATGCAAAATGGACAATTTTGATTACATTAAATTGAAAAGCTTCTGCACAAACAAAGCCAATGTAACCAAGATCAAGAGGGAGGTGGGAAATTGGGAAAGAATTTTTACAACCTGTGTCTCTGATAAAGGACTCATTTCAAAAATTTATAGAGAATTGAGCCAAATCTATATGAATACAAGTCATTCCCCAATTGAGAAATGGTCAAAGGATATGAATAGGAAGTTTTCAGAGAAAGAAATTGAAGATATCTATAAGCATATGAAGAAATGCTCTAAATCACTATTAATTAGAGAAATGCAAATCAAAACAACTCTGAGATGCCACATCTCTCCAGTCAGATTGGCTAAGATGACAAAACAAGAAAGTGACAAATGCTGGAGAGGATGTGGACAAATTGGAACACTAATACATTGCTGGTGGAGTTGTGAACTTATCCAACCATTCTGGAGAGCAATCTGGAATTATGCCCAAAGGATCATAAATAATTTCATACCCTTTGACCCAGCCATACCACTCCTAGGGTTATATCCCAAAGAGATCATAGTAGTGGGAGGAAGAACCATATGTACAAAAATATTTTTAGCAGCCCTTTTTGTGGTTGCAAAAAATTGGAAACTAAAGGGGTGCCCATCAATTGGGGAATGGCTAAACAAGTTGTGGTATATGAATGTAATGGAATATTATTGTGCTATAAGAAATGAGGAGGTGACGGATTTCATAATTACCTGGAGAGACTTATACAAACTGATGCTGAGCGAGAAGAGTAGAATCAGAAGAAATTTGTATACAATCACAGACATACCATATCTGTGACGACCAACTAAGACAGACTGGACTCTTTTCAGCAATGCAGTGATATAAGTTAATCCTGAATGACTCAAGAAAGTGAGAAATGTGCCATCCAGAGATATAACTAGAAAGAACTGAGCCTTAATCCTGATGGAAGCAAACTAAATGATCTTGTTCTTCTCATTGTTTGGTTGTACTTCTTCCTTACCATCTTTCATCCCACCTAGTACAATATGCCTTTGTAAGTGGAATAATGTTTAATATGAATGCATTTGCAGACCCTATACTGTACTATATGATGTCATGAGGGGAGGGGGGAGGGAAGTAAAGGAAATTTGAAAATCAAGGAACTATGGAATTGAATCTTGTCAACTGAAACTAAACTAATAAATTAATTAAAAAAAATAAAGCATTTGAAAAAAAATAATAATGTTTTCTTTTTACTTTTGGCTTCCATAGATTCCATTCAAATATATCTACAATTTAAGGTTTCATTCATTAATAAATCAATTTTTTTATTTTTATTTTTTTTATTTTTCAATAATCTAGCATATATTTTCTGTCTCTCTGAACTTAGGCACTATTGGCGAAAATAATAAATTCTAATAAAAAACTCAATTTCCATTAGCTGGGGATTAAAAGGATTTTAGCAAGATTATAGAACTATGGCATAGTCAATTCAAGTAAATTTCCACATTTTACTGATCCAAAACTGCATATCTTTTTATGTACCCTAAATCCATCAATTCTCTGTCAGGAGAGAGAAGAACGTTCTTCATCTTTGGTACTCAGAAATCATTGTCAATCATTTTAATTATCATCATTTTTAATACTTTTAAAATTGCTTGCCTTTAAAAAGTTCCTGTTGGCTACATTTTTTCTCCAGATTCTGCTTACTTCACTTCATCTTTGTTCATAGAAAGCTCTGCAGATTTCTCTGAAGTTACCCCATCAACATTTCTTACAGAAAAATAGCATTCCATTACATTAATATACTATACTCTTGTTGAGCTTTTCCCTTATTGGGCAACTCTTCAAGTTCCAGTGCTTTAGTATTAACAAGAGAGTTGCTATAAGTGTTTTTGTACCAATGGGTTTTTTTTCCACCTTCATTGATCTCTTTGAAATTAAAGCCTAGAGGCAATATGATTGTGTCAAAGGGTAAGTATAATTTATTAACTTTGGGGCATAATTTCAATATTTTTTCTAGAATGACTGGGCTAATTCACAACTCCATAAAATACAGGTACGTCCTCTTTTTCCCACACATCCTCCAATATTTTCAATTTCCCACTTTTTTGTCAGCTTTTACAATATGATGATTATGGAGTAGAACTTCAGAGTTGTTTTAGTTGAATTTTGTTATTTTTGTTCAGTCTTCTTCAAATCTTTGTCACTTTCTGGACCTTACCATGCCAATACTGTTCATGATGTTTTCTTTTATTTTTAAAATTAATCTACTTTTAGTTTTCAATATTCACTTCAGCAAGACTTTGAATTCCAAATTTTCTCCCCATCTCACCCCTCCACCACCCCAAGACAGCATGACATCTCATTACTCCATTCCTCAATCTGCTTTCCCTTCTATCACCTCATCCCTTCTCTTATCCCCTTCACTTTTATTTTCTTGTAGGGCAAAATGGATTTCTATACTCCATTGCCTTTATATTTTATTTCGCACTTGTTTGTAAAATTATTTTCAACATTTGCATTTAAAACTTTGAATTCTTCCTTCTGACCCTTGTTCCCTCCCCCACCCACTCTCCTTGAGAAGGCAAGCAATTTAATGTAGATTATACATGTTTAGTCATGCAGAAGACTTCCATAATAGTCATGTTGTGAAAGACTAGCTATATTTCCCTTCAGCCTATTCTGCTCACCCCATATATGCTTTTCTGTCCTTTAACCCTGTGCCTCCTCAAAAGTGTTGGTTTCAGATAGCTGCTCCCCCTATTTAACCTCTTTTCTATCACCCTCCCATTTCATCCTCTTTCCCACTTCTTTCCTGTAGGGCAAGATAGATTTACATATACAATTGAGTATTTAGGTTATTCCCTTCTTCATTCAATTTGATGGAAGTAAGGTCTACTCATTACCTCTTCCCTCTCCCCTCATTCCCTCCACTGTACATGCTTTTTCTTGCCTCTTTTATGTGAGGTAATTTACCCCATTCTACTTCTCCCTTTCTCCTACCAATAAATTCTTTTCTCACCCCTTGATTTTTATTATGTAGACATCATTTCTTCATATTCAACTCATTCTCTGTATACGTATGTGTGTGTATGTGCATATTCTCTTCAACTATCCTAATAATGAGAAAAGTCTCACAAATTACAAATAGAATCTTTCCATGCAGGAATGTATACAGTTCAACTTTAATAAGTTCCTTATGATTTCTCTTTCTTGCTTTACTTTTCCATGCTTCTCTTGATTCTTGAATTTGAAAGTAAAAAAATTTCTGTTCCGCTTTGGTCTTTTAAGCAGGAATGCTTGAAGGTCCTCCATTTCATTGAATATCCATACTTTCCCCTGTTGTTTTATACTCAGTTTTGCTGGGTAAGTGATTCTTGCTTTTAATCTTAACTCCTTTTATCTCTGGAATATCATCTTCCAGGCCTCCCATCCCTTAATGTATAAGCTGCTAAATTTTTTATTATACTAATTGGCTTGCTGTAATACTTAAATTGATTCTTTCTGGCTGTTTACAATATTTTCTCTTTGACCTGGGGACTCTGGAATTTGACTGTCATATTCCTATGAGTTTTCCTTTTGGGATTCTTTCAGGATGTGGATTCTTTACATTTCTAGTTTACCCTCTGGTTATAGAATATCCGGGTAGTTTTCCTTGATAATTTCCTAAAAGATGATATCTGAGATCTTTTATTTTTTATCATGATTTTCAGGGAGGTCCATATTTTCTTTTTCTTTTTGGAGGGGCAAAGGCAGGGCCATTGGGATTAAGTGACTTGCTCATGGTCATATGGCTAGTAATTGTGTCAAGTGTCTGAGATCAGATTTGAACTCAATCCTTCTAACTCCAGAGCCTTTCCTCTATTCACAACACCACTTAGCCACCATAATTTTTCAATTATCTCTCCTGTACCTATTTTCCAGTTCAGTTATTTTCCAATGAAGTATTTCACATTGTCTCCTATTGTTTTTATTCTTTTTATTTTGTTTTATAATGTTTTGATTTCTCATAGATGAATTAGATTTCATTTGCTCCATTCTAATTTTTAAGGGATTATATTTTTTTCATTGAGCTTTCAGACCTCCTTTTCTATCTGACCAAGTCTGCTTTTTTAAGGCATTCTTCTCCTCACTGACTTTTTAGACCTCTTTTGCCATTTGGGTTAATCTATTTAAGGTGTTATTTTCTTTAGTATTTTGGGGGAATCGGCTTCACCAAACTTTTGATTCATTTTGCGTGATTTTCTCCTATCACTCTCCTTTCTCTTCCAAGTTTTTCCTCTATCTCCCTTCACTGATTTCAGAAATCCTTTCTGAACTTGTCCATGGCCTTAGACCAATTCATATTTTTCTTAGAGATTTTGGATGTAGGAGCTTTCCTACTGATCTTTTAATTCATCTTTGGTATTTATGGATTGAGAAGTCTGGAATCCATGCAGTTGCCCTTGATTCAGTCTCCTAAGGCATACTCCAGGTGTTGCTGGGGACCAAAATGTTGCAGCACAGACTATGCTGGACTGCATTCTTCACCTAGCCCAGTGCAAAAAAAACTTTTCTGTTGAACTTCCAGGTTGTATTTGGCGAGAAATTTGTTTCACTCTGTCATTTGTGAGGGTTTTGTTTTTCTAGAATGTATTTATAATCGTTTTATATGTATTTGAGGGAGAGCTCAAGCAAGTCCCTCCCTTCACTCCACCATGTGGTCTCCAACTCTCCCCCTCCCACTCACAAAATTTTCTTGGCAAACATACAGAAGTAGTTTGCCATTTCCTTCTCTAGTGGATTGAGGGAAACAGAGGTTAAGTGACTTCCCTAGAGTCACACAACTAGTGAGTATGTAAGACTAGATTTGAACTCAACTATTCCTGATTCAAAGTTCAATGATTTCTCCAGTGAGTCACCTAACTGCCTTCTAATTTGCATTAATCTAATAATTACTAGTGATTTATAACATTTTTAATATGACTGTTGATAGCTTTTATGCCTTCCTTTGATAACTGGTCATTCATTTCCTTTGATTATTTACCAATTAGAGAATAGCTTATTTGTATAGATTTCAATGTTATTTACTTATCATGGAAATATGATGTTTGCTTATAATAATCTTTTATCAAGTGTCTACAAGGTGAGATTCTCTGTTAGCAGGAGAGTGACTGTCTTCACTACAGAATTCAATGTCTCAATAATTCCTGCTTCTTGTAACTCAATTTAAATGGAAGACTTACATTTGAAAAAAAAAATACATGCATAAGCCTTAAGTTGTTATAGAGCTCTAAACATGTTTTAAATCAAACATACATGTGTATATGAGTGTGTATTTATGTGTGTATTCAAGCATTTTTATGGTGACAAAGAATTCCCATTAATAGAAAATATGAAGATATGTGTAAACTCCTGGTTTAGTACTCTTTTAAAAGGAGTTCTGTTGATATCCATTTAATATTATTTCTACTTCTCAAATTCCCCTAATTCCAAACAAAATGGATATTTGAGGAAAACAATAATAACTTTGGCTATATCTTACCATGTCTGTACAGCTCATCCCCTACTTGTGGTTTACCACCTTTCTTCCAAGAAATAAGGTTCTTTCCTCACCATTAGCCACTTTTATTCAGGATTGGTCTCCAGTGCTCATCCCTTTATTCTACACTAGTTCTTAGTTCACACTACTGATCTAATAATCACCTTATACTTTTCTTAAACTAAGCTAATTCTTATTTATTACCGAGTTTATATGCATGTTTCTGTAACTTATGTGTATAATTTGCATAAGTCACATATGTGACTTATATATATGAGCCATGAACATAATCCACACATACAAGCATGCATAATATTTATGAATGTGCATATATTTGAGTTGTCACAATTTACTTTTCCAGAGTGCTTGTATAAATGGATCTTAAATGAAAATAATTGAAGAAAGGTATACGGGCATATGAATACATATGTGAATGTGTGTATATATGTTTAGAGGTATACATGGACAGAGCCCACAGGTTGAAATTGGTGGGAAGGCATGATACTTAAGGGGTGAAGTTAAGAGGTGAGAGAGGAATGTGGCAAGAGGAAATGGGGAGAGACAGGGTGGGGTAAACTATCTCATGCAGAAGAGGCAAGGGGAAGTGGTTGCAGGGGAGGGGAAGAATAGGAAGGTAAAAAGGCAAAACCATATTCTCATTGAATTTGTCTCAGGGAGAGAATGACATACATACTAAATGGGATATTTAACCCTGCATGAGAGTAAGGGGAAGGGGGATGAGAGGGGATATGATGGAGGGGAGGACATGTTGGGGGGAGGGGAGGTTGGAAGCACACACTTTTGAAGAGGGACAGCAAGATCAAAGTAGAGAATAGACCAGATGGGGGGTGGGATGGGTTGGAGAGAAATATAAACAGTCTTTTACAGTATATCTACTATGGTAATGTTTTGCGTAGCTATACACGTATAACACATACTGAATTGCTTATATTCCCAGAGTGGGATGAGAGTAAGGGGAAGGGGGATGAGAGGGGGGATGATGGAGGGGAGGACATGTTGGGGGGAGGGGAGGTTGGAGGCACCCACTTTTGAAGAGGGACAGCACGATCAAAGTAGGGAATAGACCAGATGGGGGGAGGGATGGGTTTGAGAGAAATATAAACAGTCTTTTATAATATATCTACTATGGTAATGTTTTGAATAGCTATACACGTATAACACATACTGAATTGCTTATCTTCCCAGAGGAGGTGGGTGACAAGGGAGGAAGGGAATGGATCTGGAATTCAAAGTTTTAAAATTAAATCTTTCATTCTTAAGGGGTGAAGTTAAGAGGTAAGAGAGGAAAGTGGTAAGAGGAGATGGGGAGAGACAGGGTAGGGTAAACTATCTCATGTAGAATTGGCAAGGGGAAGTAGTTGGAGGGGAGGGGAAGAGTAGGAAGGCAGAAAGGCAAAACCCTATTCTCATTGAAGTTGGCTCAAGGAGAGAATCACATACATACTAAATGGGATATCTCACCCTGCAGGAGAGTAGGGGAAAGGGGGATGAGAGGAGGGATGATGGAGGGGAGGGCATTCTGGGGTTAGGGGAGGTTGGAAGTACCCACTATCAAAGAGTGACAGGATCAAAGTAGGGAATGCACCAAGTGGGAGGTGAGATGGGTGGGAGGGAAATATAAGCAGTCTTTTTCTATATATCTACCATGGTGATCTTTTACATAGCTATACATGTACAACACATACTGAATTGCGTAACTCCCCAGAGGGAATGGGTGACAAGGGAGGAAGGGAATGGATCTGAAAATTGAAGTTTTAAAATTAAATGTTTCATAAGATGTCCAGACATTGGGGCTCAGAGATTCAACTTGCCCTAATGGCAAAGTTGAAGGGTGTATGGGAGAAGATATGGGAGAGAACAGATTGGATGAGGGGATATCTAGTGGGACTGCTACTCTGGGGTGGTGGGTAGGGGAAAAATGGGGGAAAAAAGTTTTAACTCAAAGTCTGGTGGAAATAAATGATGTAAACCAGAAGTTAATAAAGCATTTGTTTAAAATTAAATCTTTCATATATATATATATATATATATATATATATATATGTATATATATGTATATATAGTATATATGTGTATGTATACACACACACACACATATATACTATCATTAATACTATTTTGCATGTATTTGGGAGATAAGATGTGCAGGCATCAGGACACAGAGATTCACCTTGCCCTAATGGTAAAGTCGAAGGTGATATGGGAGAGAGCATATTGGGTGAGGGGATATCTTGTGGGACTGCTATTCTCGGGTGGTGTGTAGGGGACAAATGGGGAAAAATTGTAACTCAAAATCTGGCGGAAATGAATGATGTAAACCACAAGTTATTAAAGCCTTTGTTAAAAAAAAAAAAAAAAGAATCCACTGATCATGTCCTGAAAAAGATTCCAAAAGGGAAAACTCCTAGGAATATTATAGCTAGGTTCTTCAATTCCAAGATCGAGGAGAAAATACTACAACCAGCCAGGAAGAAACAATTTCAATACTGTGGAAACGCAATCATGATACCACAGCATCTGGCAGCTTCTACACTGAGGAATTGAAGGGCTTGGAATATGGTATTATGAAGGTCAAACAAGCTTGGATTAAAACTAAGAATCACCTACCCAGCAAAATTAAGTATCATGTTTCAGGGGAACGTATGGTCATTCAATGGAATAGAGGACTTCCTAGCATTCTTGATGAAAATACCAGAGTTGAATAGAAAATCTGACATTCAGATCCAAGAAACAGGAGAAACATAGGAAGGTAAAAAGGGAAAAGAAATCATAAGGAAATTATCAAATTTGGACTATTAACATCCTTATATGGAATTGTAACTTATGAAACTTTTGTCAGTATGAGAATACTTGAGGGGAAAATATGTGTATACAGACACACACATATGGATACACACACACACACACACACACACACACACACACACATATATATATATATATATATAGTTGTGCATATGGTCATATCAATACATATCTGAGTGTGTGTATATATGTGTACAGGTACACATAGACAGAGGGCACGGGACCAATTTGATAGGAAGTGATGATATGTAAAAGGTGAAATTAAGAGGTAAGTGAGGCATATAATGAGAGGAGATAGGGAGAGACAACATGGGGTTATCTCATATAATACCTCATATCAATAGGCAAGGGAAAACTGTTACAATGGAGGGGAACAACAGGAAAGCAAAAGGGAATGAGAGAACCTTATTCTCATTGAATTTGATTTAGGGATGTTATGCACAACCGAGACAGATAGAGGATTGCATAGCCAATTATAATTGAGGAGTGCTTATTCACCAGCTGGTGTCTTTCTCCCTGGTAAAAACCAAGGGAGGGGGGGCGGAGCCAAGATGGCGGAGTAGAAACAGCTCCTACAAGCCTCTCTGCCCCCAGATTCTCCACAAACTATGTAAAAAAGGACTCTGAAAAACTTCTGGAGCCCCAGCACCCACAGAACGACACAGAGAAGCTAACCTCCCGCTGAGGACAGCCCAGCACCCTGCAGGAAGGACCAGCGCAGCGGTCTGGGATCCGGCAGCGCGCAGAGCGCAGGAGCCGAGCAGAGCCCAGCCCAGGTCCACGTGAGCCGAGGTTTTAACCCCAGGGTGGCAGGGCCAGCAGCCGGCTGGAGGAACCCCAGAACACCAGGAACTGTGGAGACTCCAGAATTATCAACATAGACTTGCCTAGGATAAAGGAAGAGCTTAGTGTCCTGTGGACTTTGGGACCTGTATTTGGGGAATGCGTCAGCTCCCTCCCCTGGGGGCTAGAAGCCCCTGAGGAGACATGCCATTTTGTAGTTTTCAGAGGCAGCTCCAGCTCCTGGCCTGCAATTAATTGTAGGGAGATCCAGCGATCAGTCTTCGGGGGTAATCGCTCTTGCTTTAACCTGCCTGGATCTGGATTGCGATCTAGGGTGGAAGTCGTGGGTGGGTTTACAGCTAGCCAGAAACGGAAGTTGCCCCCCACATGTTCGGGACGAAAATTCCTCTATCTGGCCTTAAAGCCATAGTGTGGCAACAAGCCGAAAAGTCAGGTAATCAAGTGGTAACATGCCAAGGCAAAGGAAACAGAAAAACGCAACCCTAGACTCCTATTTTGGGGGCACAGAGCGGGGAAAGGACTGTGAGTTCAGAAGTCCTGCTCCAAAAGCCCCAGGGGAAAACACGAGCGGTTTGCAGACCATAGAGGACCTTAAGGAGGACTTTAAAAATCAAATAAGAGAAGTGGAGGAAAAATTGGAAAGAGAAATGAGAGGGATACAGGAAAAGTATGAAATGAGGGTCAACAGCCTGACTGAGGAAAATAACACCTTAAAAAATAGACTGACTCAAATGCCAAAGGAGGCCCAAAAGGGCAATGAGGAGAAGAATGCCTTAAAAAGTAGAATTTGCCAGATGGAAAAAGAATCTCAAAAGTTCACTGAGGAGATTGATTCCTTCAGAGTTAGACTGGAGCAAATGGAAGCTAATGACTTTATCAGAAATCAAGATGCTGTTAAGCAGATCCAAACAAATGAAAGATTAGAAGGCAATGTGAAATATCTCATGGGAAAAAACACTGACCTGGAAAATAGATCCAGGAGAGACAATTTAAAAATTATTGGACTACCTGAAAGCCATGATCAAAGAAAGAACCTAGAAATCACCCTTCAAGAAATTCTCAAGGAAAATTGCCCTGATGTTTAAATCCAGAGGGCAAAATAGAGGTTGAAAGAATCCACAGATCACCTCCTGAAAAAGACTCCAAAAAGAAAACTCCCAGGAATATTATAGCCAGGTTCCAGAATCCCCAGATCAAGGAGAAAATATTACAAGCAACCAGGAAGAAACAATTTCAATATTGTGGAAACATAATCAGAATAGCCCAGGTCCTGGCAGTTTCTTCACTGAGGGATTGAAGGGCATGTAATATGATATTCCAGAGGGCAAAAGAACTGAGAATGAACCCAAGGGTCACCTACCCAGAAAAACTGAGTATTTTGTTTCAGGGGAAAATATGGTCATTCAGTGATATAGAGGACTTTCAAGCATTCTTGAGGAAAAAAAACAGAATTGAATAGAAAATTTGACATCCACACAAAAGAAGCAAGAGATGTCTGAGAAGGTAATTAGGGAAAAGAAATCAAAAGGAACTTATCAAAGTTGAACTATTTACATTCCTAAATGGAAAAACAATAACTGTGAGTGATGATATCTTTCTCACTATGAAAATAATGGAAGAAGGGTGTGTGGTCATATGAATACATATGTGAATGTGTGTGAAACAATATATGGATAGAGTGCATAGGTTGAATTTGTTGGGAAGGGAGAATACTCAAGGGATGAAATTATGAGGTGAGAGAGGAAAGTGGCAAGAGGAGATGGGGAGAGACAGGTTAGGGTAAACTATCTCATGGAGAAGAAGCAAGAGGAAGTGGTTGCAAGGGAGGGGGAGAATAGGAAGGGAAAAAAAGGCAAATTCACATTCTCATTGAATTTGGTTCAGGGAGAGAATGACATACATACTAAATGGGATATCTCAACCTGCAGCAGAATAGGGGGAAGGGGGATGAGAGGAGGGATGATGGATGGGAGGGCATCCTTGGGGGAGGGGAGGTTGGAAGTACCCACTATAGAAGAGGGACAGGATCATGTAGGGAATGGACCAGGTGGGGGGTGGGATGAGTGGGAGGGAATTATAAGCAGCCTTGTAAAATATATCTACTATGATAATGTTTTGCATAGCTAGACATGTACAACATATACTGAATTAATTATCTCCCAAGAGGGAATGGGTGACAAGGGAGGAAGGAAATGGATCGGAAATTTGAGGTCTTAACATTAAATGTTTCAAATATATATAAATACTATTATTAATACTCTTCTGCTTATAATTGGGAGATAAGATGTGCAGGCATTGGGACACAAAGGTTCACCTTCCTCTAATGGAAAAGTCGAAGGGGGTATGGGAGAAGGTATGGGAGAGAGCAGATTGGAGGAAGCGATATCTTTTGGGACTGCTATTCTGGGAGGTTGGGTAGGGGAATAACTGGGGGGAAATGATTGTAACTCAAAATCTGGCAGAAATGAATGATGTAAAACAGAAGTTAATAAAGCATTTGTTTAAAAAATAGAAGAAAATGTAATATATCTCATTGGAAAAACAGCTGCTCTGTAAAATAGATACAGAAGAGAGAATCTAAGAATTACTGGTCTTCTGGTATGCAATGATGAGAAAAAGAGCCTTGAGAGTTATCTTCTAAGAAATCATCAAAGGCTACTGCCCTGCGCTCATAGAATCACAGGGTAAAATAGTCTGAAAAGTATTCACTGTTCACCTCCAGAAAGGGATCCTAAATTTGATTTTGGAATTGGACTACAATTCTCAGGTCAAGGAGAAAATACTGCAAGGAGCCAGAAAGAAACAATTCAAATATTGTGGAACTACAGTTAGGATTACCCAGGACATTGCAGCTTCTAAATTAAAAGATTAAAGGGATTGTAATATAATAGCTCATAAGGCAAAGCAGCTTGGACTTCAACGAGTATCAACTACACAACTAAACTGAGCATAATCTTTCACCAAGGAGCTGGTCATTCAATGAAATAAGGGACCTCCAGAGCTTTCTGATGAAATGGCCAGAGCTTAATGGAAAATCTGATCTTCAAACAGAAGATTCAAGAGATTCATAAAAAGGTAAACAGGGAAAAATAAACAAAATCATATAGTTGAAATTAAGGGAGTTAAGGGAAGAAATAGAGTGTAATATTATAATAGTGGGGGACTTCAACCTTCCCCTCTCTGAAGTTTATAAATCTAAACTCAAAAGAAGCAAGAAAAAAATAAGTAGTTGAATAGAATATTACAGAAGTTAAATATGACAGACCTCTAGAGAAAAAATGAATGGGGATAAAAAGGAAAACAACTTCTTTTCAGTGGTAGATGAGACATACACAAAAATTGACCATATAAAAGGGAATAAAATAGTCACAGTCCAGTGCAGAAAGGCAGAAATATTAAATGCAGCCTTTTCAGATCATGATTCCGAAAATAATATATATATATATATATGTAATAAAAGCCATGGAAACTTAAATCTAATTGGAAACTAAATAATCTAATCCTAAAGAATTAGTGAGTCAAACAACAAATAATATAAACAATCAGTAACTTCATTCAAGAGAATTACAACAAAGAGACAACATACCGAAATGTGTCAGATGCAATGGAAATGATTTTTACAGGAATTTTTCTACCTCTGAATGCTTATATGAATAAAATAGAGAAAAAGTAGATCAATTAATTGGTCATGCAACTGAAAAAGCTAGAAATTCCATTTAAAGTAGCCTTAGAAATTATAAACTATTTGGGAGTCTACCTACCAAAACTAATTCAGGAGCTGAATAAACTCACAATTTTCACAGAAATAAAATCAGATACAAATAATTGGAAAAACAGTTTTTGTGGCTAGGTTGAATTAATATAAGGAAAATGACGATTTTACCTAAATTATTTTACCTATTTAGTGTCATACCTACCAAACTACTAAACAAGTATTTTATAGAGCTAGAAAATATAACAATTCATCTGGAAGAAGCAAAGGTCCTGACTATCAAGGGAATTAATGGAAAAAAAATGCTAGGGATTGTGGCTTAACCTTGCCAGATTTCCAACTGTATTACAAAGCAGCAGTCATCAAAACCACTTGGTACTGACTGAGAAATAGGGTGATGCATCAGTGGAATAGATTGTCTCCACAAGACACAGTAGTTGGTGACTATAGTAATCTATTATGTGATAAACCAAAAGGCTCAAGCTTATGGGATAAGAACTCATTATTTGACAAATACTTCTGGGAAACCTGTAAAATGTATGACAGAAACTGGGCATAGACCAATATCTTACATCATATACCAAAAGAAAATATAAATGTGTTAATGATTTAGATATAAAATCTGACACTGTAAGCAATCTGGGAGATCAAGGAATAGTTTACCTGTCAGATTTAAGGAGAAAGGAAGAATTTATGACCAATCAAGGGATGGAGAAAATTATGAAACACAAAATGGATAATTTTATTAACTTAAATTGTTTTGTACAAACAAAGATAATGTAATCAAGTTTAGGAGGAAAGTGGAAAATTGGGAAAGAAATTTACAACCAGTGTCTCTAATAAAGGCCTCATTTCTAAAATAAACAGAGATGGAATAAATTAATGATATCTAGAATCATACAAAAATGTTCTAAATCACTATTAATTAGAGAAATGCAATTCCAAACAACTCTTAGGTACCATATTTCACCATTCAGATTGGATGACATGACCAAACAGGACAATGACAAATGCTAGAGAAGATGTGAGAAAATTGGAACATTAATGCATTTTCGGTGGAGTGCTTATCTAATCACAGCCATGTCTCCTCAGTCCTCGGCAGCTCCGAGTGGCAGCTCTCAAAAGTCCTGGGTAGCTGGAACTCTCTCTCTCTCCCTCCCTCCATGATGCTCCTTCCTTTCTCTCTGCTTGAGCTTCTCTAAATCCACAACACCAGATCCTCCCAGTTCAACCCTCTCTTTTCACATCAACAAGTTTATCACACAAGTGGGATTCACACGCTTTGGGTTTCAACACTCAATCTGAAAACCAAGGAAGTACAGGGGGATATTTAAATTCGATTACTATTACACCTCCCCTTCCTTTCCCTCCCTTTCTCTGCCTTTCCTTTCTCTTTCCTTTTCTAAGGGAAGTCATCTGGTTGACTTCTTAGGAGGTGGATCAACCATACACTTTATTTCCCCTCAACCTATTCACCATGTTAGGTAGATGTACTTATTTTCTATAACTGTCAATTTTTTTTCTGAAGATAAAAATGAAGTAACAATGAATTCCATTATGCCTCAGAGGTAGTACCAAATGATGGTTCAGTTTCAAATAGCTAAGTGGGTCATTAATTACACACATAAACAGCTCCCATTTTTCAGTGCCATGGATTGCAAAAGCAGTTGGCAATATTTGATATTTTCATGTTTGTACATTTTCCATTTTAAACTTCTCCAACATATTTGCTTCAGTTTCCTTTAATTTTTCTTAATTTAGAGTGATTTCATATTCTCTATTTATACATTTTTAGGAATATTAAAATGAAAAATATTCTTGCTATTTAAAAAATTCATAATTTTAAATATGGATTTATTAATATATTTCTGTGCATTTTATAAATCAAATGAAAATTAATAATTTTGGAATCTTCTTAGATATTTAAAAGTTTGAGTTTTTCCATCAATTTAGATAAATTAATTTTATAATAACACTATCTCTAAAGAGTGTAAAACATGCCAGTGTGTCTTGCAAAAACATCTGTAGGCTTGCTAAAAATTAAAATTAAATAAAAATTTCCCATAGAACACAAAAGGAAAATCAAATTAAAAGATTTTAATTCTTTTCATGGCAGAAATTGCATGTTACAAGGTATGAATTACAATTTATTTAAGGACATGTTTGGTAGGAAAAAAAATAGTTTGCTACCTATCCTTCCTACTTTTTTTTTTTTTTGCCTTTTGGAGGGCAATTGGGGTTAAGTAACTTGCCCAAGGTCACATGGCTAGATTTTTGTTTGTATGTGCATTGTGTCTGAGGCCGGATCCGAACTCAGGTCCTTCTGACTCCAAGGCTGACGCTCTACTCACTGCGCCACCTAGCTGCCCCTATCCTTCCTACTTTTGAGGCTAATAAACATATATGCTAGACAGTGAGTGAAGAAAAATGATAAAATAAATGCTTGTAACACTGCATAAGTTTGTGTGTGTGTGTGTGTGTGTGTGAGAGAGAGAGAGACAGACAGACAGACAGACAGAGACTGACAGACAGAGAGACAGAGATAGAGAGACAGAGAGACAACAAAATTCTGCTATAGGTCTTCTTTCCCCTGTTATCCAAATGAGCATAGAAAATTTTAGTGAGATTAAGTTATTTGTCTATGTCACGCATCCTGGTTCCTAAATTCTCTTCTCTTTCTCAAAATTAAGTGACAGGTATTGCTTGCATGAGAAACTAGGAAAAATGGGTCAGGTTAACATTACTTGTTTAGTTGGGAAATAGGGTACAATGGCAATTATGTGCTGACTTTCCTTGCAACTTGATCCTGTTCAGTGTAATCTACATTTATTGATATTATCTATGTGCTCTGCTATTCTGAAATATATTTTTCAGTAGAAAATACACATAGTGCAACATTTTCTCATAATAATGGACTAGTGAGAGGAAAAGTAGGTCTATATTAGATAACTATAATTAGGGATTGGCATTATTGTGAGTAAGAATTAAATATTAACATACATATCAGATAGCTTAAATTACGGATATACCTGGAACTTTTGGGTTACACAATTGCTGTTAGGTGCCGTTATCAGACATCATTATTTATAATGCAGAATAGGAGCAGAAAATACAAAGTATGAATGGACAAGCCCATTCACAAGAAAAAGATATATCATCAAATTCCATACACATATAGGTGTGTGTGTGTTTGTGTTTATTGTGTGTGTATGTGTAATGTTTGTGAATATATTGTAATAGTTGCAACATATACTTTATAATGTACTTCCATCAGCAAACTCTACAGAGTAGAGAATACAAATGTTAGTATCTCCACCTTTCTCAGAAAAAAAAAATAATATATATACTCAAGGAGGTTAAATTAAAATAACAAAGATTTGGGAGTAAATGAGTTGAGTCTAAATAAGAATTATTTCAAATTAAATGATGATAAAGTAAGTAGAAGATTATGTCTCATGAGAATTAAATTGAAGAAATCATGTGTGTTTTAAGTCAAAAGAAGACTTAAGTGGGAAAAAATATCTGTTTTGTTTTTGAAGGTTTCTCTCATGTAGTTTAGACTTATTCATCTTGATATCACATGATAATAAATAACAAAAAGTTTAAAGAAGAAAATGTGGGTACAAGAAAAGGAAAAAAAATTACTATGTAGTTGCATCCAAAAATTTATTAACCTGCCACAGGAAAGAACAGTAGCAGCAGGGGTTGCATTCACAAAGTACTTTGATGTTTTGCAAAGCACTTTATATATTTTATTTCATTTTCTTGTCATGAGAAACATGTGAAAGAAGTATATTATTGTATCAATTTTGTACACTTCCTCACCTGAGTTCTTCAAGTGAAGGCTCAATGACTACTTCTCATGCATGCTACAGAGAACTTTGCTCTCATTGGATTTGACTCAAGGAAGGAATAACTTACTCAGGCATAGAAATCTAATTTACTCTACTTACAACATGAGGGAAAAGGGAAAGAAAATGCAGAGAGCTGATAGAACAGAGGGAAGATTGAGGGAGGTCGTGGTAACATACAAAATTATTTTGAGGAGGTAAAGAGGGAAAGAAAAAAAAGTATAAATGAGTGAGGGAATATGACAGACAGAGGGCATCTAGCTAGGTGGTGCATTGGATAGAGCACCAGTCATGGAGTCCAGAGGAAAGGAGTTTAAATCCGACCTCAGATACTTAAAACTAACTAATTGTGTGAACTTGGACAAGAAATTTAACCCAATTACCCTGTCTTCCCTTCTCTAAAAAGACCAAAAAGTATGACAGAGAGAAGGAAACACATAGCAATCATAATTGTGAATGTGACTGGGATGAACTCTCACATAAAATGAAAGCAGATAACAGAATGGATGAAAAAAAATCATTATCCTACAATATGTTGTTTAAAAGAAACAGAAGGATACATATTTGAAACAGAAGGATACAACCAGAATAAAGGAAAATGACTAGACCAGAATTTATTATGATTCAGCTAAATTAAAAAAAAAAAAAAAGCAGGGCTACTAATCCTGATCTCAGACGAAGTTAAAGCAAAAATTGATATAATTAAAAGAGATAAATAAAAAAAATGCATCTGGATAAAAAATGCCTAGACAACAAAGATATATGTTTACTAAACATATATGCAGCAAAGGATATACAGGCAAATTCTGGGAGTACTCAGAGTTACAGGAAGAAACAGACAAAAAAAATAAAACAAAACAGTTCTGGTGGGGGACCTCAACAGACCCATATTTGAATTAGATAAAACTGAACACAAAATAGACAAGAAGTTAAGTAGGTGAATAAAATTTTAGAAAAGTTATATATGGTAGATCTCTGGAGAAGACCAATTGTGTATAAGAAGGAATAATTATTTTTCTTGGCAGTTCATAGCACCCAAAAAATATTACCATGTATTGGGTCATAAAAACCTCACTATCCAGTACAAAAAGGTTGAAACATTAAATGTATCCTTCTCAGATCATGATGCAATATAAATTATATGTAACAAATAGCCATGGAAAGAAAAATTAAAAATCAATTCAAATAAAATAGCCTAATCCCAAAGAAGGATTGATTCAAACAACAAAACAATCAATAACTACATCCAAGAGAATAACAATAAGGAGGCAACATTCCAAAACTTATAGGACTCACTGAATATAATTTGTAGTGGAAGTTTTATATACCTAAATGCTTATATAAATAAAATAGAGAAAGAGAGTATCAATTAATTTGGCATACAGTTAGAAAACAGAAATATTAAAAATTTTCAATTAGGTGGCGCAGTGAGTAATAAGAAAGGCCTCGGAGTTGGGATGACCCGAGATCGAATCCTGCCTCAGAAAATGAGCACCCACACACAAATAATGACTGGCCATGTAACCTTCAGCAAGTTACTTAACCCCAATTGCTTAAAAAATTTTCAATTAAATATCATGTTTAAAATTCTGAAAAACAAAGGAAGTGATAATAAAAATGAAAGTAAGAAAGCCATTTAACTAATAAATACAGAGAAGAGCTAGTTTTATGAAAAAGAAAATAAAATAGATAAAACCTTGGTGAATTTGACCAACAATGAAGATGAAATTAAAACAATTATTAGAATCTTGGATGCCAAGATGGGGCATATAAGCAGGAAAACTCCATGAGCTTAACCCATAACCATCTCAAATACCTTTAACATATGACTCTAAACATTTTTAGAGCTACAGAACTTACAAAGTGACAGAGAGAAACACATTTCCCTATGAAGGCTGCCCAGCTGGTGGCAAGAAGGGTTCATCACAGCTCACTGAGAGCCAAGTGCAATGCCACATGAGCCCCATTCTGTCCCTGAACAGCTGCTGCAGCTGACTTCAGGAAAGTGAATCACCAGCAGAAGTGGCAGTTTCAAGATTTATCAACCCATAAATGCCAAAGAAAAAGTGAGAGAACTCTGTTGGAATTAAAGCAGGGTGGGCAGAAGAGTAGGTCAGGGCCTTGCCCCCAGAGCTAGAAGTGGTGGAGGTGGAGCAGCCTTGCAACCAACTGAGCATGGCTGTTTCAGAGCTCCTGGTCTGCAGATGTTAGGGGGTCCAAGATACCATGCAGAAGCAAACCACCCATGTTTTAATCTGCCTAGATATGGACTGTGGTCTTGTGTGGTTGTCCTGAGGTGTGTGACCAGTGAAGCAGAATTTGTGGGGGCTGCAGAGAAAGCACCTTGTTATAGCTCCAGCACCTGTGAAAACCTCAGTAATTTGGGACAAAGCTCTAGCATCTGGAATCAGATTTCTACTGTGGCAAAGAGCTCTAAAGTCAAGGAATTCAATGGCAACATGAGCAAGCAAAGGAAGCAAATCAAGCACAGGAATCCAACTTTAGATTCCTTTATGGGGGGCAAAAAGAATCAAAGCATAGAATAGGATAAAAATAATGAAGTTAAAAATCTTACACCAAAAACTTCCAAGAAAAATAAGAATTACTTACAGGCCATGGAGGAACTCAAGAAGGATTTTGAAATTCAAGTAAGAGAAGTAAAGGAAAAATTGGGAAGAGAAAAAAAGAATAAGGCAAGAAAATCATGAAAAGAGAGTCAACAACCTGACACAATAAATAGTACCTTAAAAAGTACATTAACTCAAATTGCAAAAGAGGCTTAAAAAGGCAATGAGGAGAAGAATGCCTTAAAAAGCCAAATTTGCCAGATGGAAAGAGAATTTCAAAGTTCACTGAAAAAATGTTTCCTTCAGAATTAGTTTGGAAAAAAATGGACACTAATGATTTAATTTTTTTTCAAATACTTTATTAAATTTCAGTTTACATGATTCATTTCTGCCAAATTTTGAGTTGCAAATTTTCTCCCTTTTTTTCCCTACCCACCATGCCAAAATAACAGTACCACAGGAAATGCCCTCATCCAATCTGCTCTATCCCCTCTCTTCCCCCATAACCCCTTCGACTTTTCCACTAGGGCATGGTTGATTTCCATTCCCCAGTACTTGTTATCTTATTTCCCAATTACAAGTAATATAGTATCATATATATATATATATATATATATATATATATATATATATATATATATATATATATATATGTGTGTGTGTGTGTGTGTATAAACATACACACACGCACACACACATATGTGTGTGTATGTATTTTTAAACATTTGGTTTTAAAACTTTGAAATCCACATTCATTCCCTTCCTCCATTGTCACTTACCCTTCCGGGGAAGATAAACAATTCCATTTACGTTGTACATGTGTATATAACGAGAAATATTATTGTAGTAGATATATTGCAAAAGATTGATTATACTTCCATGCCTTCTATCCTACCTCCCACTTTTTCTATTCTCTACTTTGTTCCTGTCCCTTTGCAAAAGTGGGTGCTTCTAAATTTCCTGCCTCTGAGCCTGCCTTTCCTTCCATCACCCCCTTTCTCATCCCTTTACCCTGTACTCTGATTTCGGTGAGATACCCAATTGATTGTGTGTCATTCCCTCCCTGTGTGAAATGCAATGAGAATAAGGTTGACCCATTCCTATTTGCCTTCCTGTACTTCCCCTCCATTGTAACTATTTTCTCTTGCCTCTTCTATATGAGGTAGTTTACCCCATTCTGTCGCTCCCCATCTCCTCTCATTATATTCCTCTCTCATCTCTTAATTTCACCTTTTAAGTATCATTCCTTCCTATTAGATTGGTCCTGTGCCCTCTCTCTGTGTATACCTGCAAACATATACACAAATTCACATACGTATTCAGACTTCCATGTTCCCTCTGATATAGATTATATATGGGTATATATATATATATATATATATATATATATATATATATACACCCTTCAACAATTTTAATACTGAGAAATGTTTCATGAGTTATAACTATCATTTTTCCATGTAGGAATGCAACTAGTTCAACTTTGATAAGTCCCTTATGATTTCTTTTCCCTGTTTACCTTCTCATGCTTCTCTTCTTTATTGTATCTGAATGTCAAATTTTTCATTCAACTCTGTTTTTGTCATCAAGCATACTTGAAAGTCGGGAGTCAAGATGGCAGAGTAGAAACAGCTTGTCCAAGCCTCTCTGCCCCCAGATTCCACCCAAACTATGTAAAAGGGGACTTTGAACAACTTCTGGAGCCCCAGCACCCACAGAACGACACAGAGAAGATAACCTCCCGCTGAGGGCAGACCAGCAGCCCTGCAGGAAGGACCAGTGCAGCGGTCTGGGACCTGGCAGCGCGCAGAGCGCACAGAGCAGAGCCCAGGTCCTCGTGAGCCGAGGTTTTAGCCCCAGGGCGGCAGGGCCAGCAGCCAGTTGGAGAAACCCCAGAACACCAGCAGCCCTGGGTGCTGCAGAATTATCAACATAGACATGCCTAGGACAAAGTAAGAGGTTAGTGTCCTATGGACGCTGGGACCTCTATTTGGGGAATGCGTCAGCTCCCTCCCCTGGGGGCTAGAAGCCGCTGAGGAGACACGCCGTTTTCTAGTCTTCAGATGCAGCTCTGGCTCCCAGACTACAAATTGTGGGGAGATCCAGCGATCAGTCTTCGGGGGTAATCGCTCTTGCTTTAACCTCCCTGGATCTGGATTGCGATCTAGGGTGGAAGTTGTGGGTGGGTTTACAGCTTGCCAGAAACGGAAGTTGCCCCCACACGTTCGGGACGAAAATTCCTCTATCTGGCCTTAATGCCATAGTGTGGCAACAAGCCCAAAAGTCAAGCAATTAAGTGGCAACATGCCAAGGCAAAGGAAACAGAAAAATGCAACCCTAGACTCCTATTTTGGGGGCATAGAGCGGGAAAAGGACTGTGAGGTCAGAAGTCCTGCTGCAAAAGCCCCAGGGGAAAACATGAGTCGGTTGCAGGCCATAGAGGACCTTAAGAAGGACTTTAAAATTGGGGCGGCTAGGTGGCGCAGTGAGTAAGAGAGCCGGCCTCGGAGTTGGGATGACCCGAGATCGAATCCGGCCTCAGAAAATGAGCACCCACACATAAATAATGACTAGCCGTGTAACCTTGAGCAAGTTACTTAACCCCAATTGCTTTAAAAAAAGAAAAATCTCTCAAATAAGAGAAGTGGAGGAAAAATTAGAAAGAGAAATGAGAAGGATGCAGGAAAAGGATGAAATGAGGGTCAACAGCCTGACTGAGGAAAACAACACCTTAAAAAATAGACTAGCTCAAATGGCAAAGGAGGCCCAAAAGGGCAACGAGGAGAAGAATGCCTTAAAAAGTCGAATTTGCCAGATGGAAAAAGAATCTCAAAAGTTCACTGAGGAGATTCATTCTTTCAGAGTTAGACTGGAGCAAATGGAAGCTAATGACTTTATGAGGAATCAAGATGCTGTTAAGCAGATCCAAACAAACGAAAGATTAGAAGGCAATGTGAAATATCTCATAGGAAAAACCACTGACCTGGAAAATAGATCCAGGAGAGACAATTTAAAAATTATTGGACTACCTGAAAGCCATGATCAAAGAAAGAACCTAGAAATCATCCTTAAAGAAATTCTCAAGGAAAATTGCCCTGATGTTTTAGACCCAGAGGGCAAAATAGAGGTTGAAAGAATCCACAGATGACCTCCTGAAAAAGATCCCCAAAAGAAAACTCCCAGGAATATTATAGCCAGGTTCCAGAATCCCCAGATCAAGGAGAAAATAGTACAAGCAGCCAGGAAGAAACAATTTCAATATTGTGGAAACACAATCAGAATAGCCCAGGACCTGGCAGCTTCTACACTGAGGGATCGAAGGGCGTGGAATATGATATTCCAGAGGGCAAAAGAGCTGGGACTGAACCCAAGGGTCACCTACCCAGCAAAACTGAGTATTTTGTTTCAGGGGAAAATATGGTCATTCAGTGGAATAGAGGACTTTCAAGCATACTTGAGGAAAAAACCTGAACTGAATAGAAAATTTGACATCCAGACACAGGAAGGAAGAGATGCCTGAGAAGGTAATTGGGGAAGAGAGATCAAGGGGAACTTATCAAAGTTGAACTATTTACATTCTTATATGGAAAACAATAACTGTGACTGATGATATATTTCTCACTATGAAAATAATGGAAGAAGGGGGTGTGGTCATATGAATACATACGTGAATGTGTGTGTACATGGTTACAGTTATATATGGACAGAGGGCATAGGTTGAATTTTTTTGGAAGGGAGAATACTCAAGGGATGAAATTATGAGGTGAGAGAGGAAAGTGGCAAGAGGAGATGGGGAGAGACAGGGCAGGGTAAACTATCCCATGTAGAAGAAGCAAGGGGAAGTGGTTGCAAAGGAGGGGGAGAATAAGGAAGGCTAAAAAGGCAAAACCACATTCAAACTGAATTTAGTTCAGGGAGAAAATGACATACATAGTAAACGGGATATCTCAACCTGCAGCAGGGTAGGGGGAAGGGGGATGAGAGGAGGGATGATGGATGGGAGGGCATCCTTGGGGTGAGGGGAGGTTGGAAGTACCCACTATAGAAGAGGGACAGGATTATGTAGGGAATGGACCAGATGGGGGGTGGGATGAGTGGGAGGGAATTATAAGCAGCCTTGTACAATATATCTACTATGATAATATTTTGCATAGCTAGACATGTACAACATATACTGAATTACTTATCTCCCCAGAGGGAATGGGTGACAAGGAAGGAAGGAAATGGATCTGAAATTTGAGGTCGTAACATTAAATGTTTCAAATATATATAAATACTATTATTAATACTCTTTTGCTTGTAATAGGGAGATAAGATGTGCAGGCATTGGGACACAAAGATTCACCTTACTCTAATGGAAAAGTCGATGGGGGTATGGGAGAAGGTATGGGAGAGAGCAGATTGGAGGAAGCAATATCTTGTGGGACTACTATTCTGGGAGGTTGGGTAGGGGAATAATGGGGGCGGTGGGAATGATTGTAACTCAAAATCTGGCGGAAATGAATGATGTAAAACAGAAGTTAATAAAGAATTTGTTTAAAATTTAAAAAAAAATTTAAATAAAAAAAAAGAATACTTAAAAGTCCTCTATTCCACTGAATGTCCAAATTTTCCCCTGAAATATGATACTCATTTTTGCTAGGAAGGTCATTCTTGGTTTTCATCCCAACTTCTTTGACCTCTAGAATATCATATTCCAGGGCCTTTGATCGATCAGTTTAGAAGCTGCCAGATCCTTTGTTATCCTTATTGTGTTTCCACAATATTCAAAATGTTCCTTCATGGCTCCTTGTAAAATTCTGTCCTTGATCTGCGAATTTCAGAACCTGGCTATAATATTCCTAGGAGTTTTCTTTTTGCGATCTTTTTCAGGAGGTAATTGGTGGATTCTTTCTACCTCTATTTTGCCCTCTGGTTCTAAAACAATAGGGCAATTTTCCATGAGAATTTCTTGAAGGATGATTTCTAGGTTCTTTTTTTTGATCATGGCTTTCAGGTAGTCCAATAATTTTTAAATTGTCTCTCCCAGATCTATTTTCTAGGTCAGTGTTTTTTTTTTTTTTTTTTTTACCCCCATGAGGTATTTCACATTGCCTTCTATTCTTTCATTTGTTTGAATTTGTTTAACAGCATATTGGTTTCTCATAAAGTCACTAGCTTTCCTTTGCTCTAATTTAATTCCGAAGGAATAATTCTCCTCAGTGAGCTTTTGAGATTATTTCTCCATCTGGCAAATTTGACTTTTTAAGGCATTTTTCTCCTCATTGCCTCTATGAGCCTCTTTTGCCATTTGAGTTAGTCTATTTTAAGGTGTTATTTTCCTTTATTACAATGGAGGGGAACAACAGGAAGGTAAAAGGGAATGGGTAAACCTCACCGTCATTGAATTTGGCTTAGGGAGGTAATGACATACATATTACATTGGGTACCTTGCTGTACAGGAGAGTATGAGAGAAGGGGATGAGGGGGGCATGATGGAAGGAAGGGCAGGTTGGAGAGGAGGATAGTTAGTATCAAGCACTTTTGAAAAGTGACATGGTCAAAGTAGAGGCTAAAACAAGTGGGGTTTGGGATAGGATGGATGGAAATATAGTAAGTCTTTCACAGTATGTCCACTATCGAAATGTTTTGCATAACTACACATGCAAAACCTATATTGAATTGCTTATCTTCCCAGTAAGGGTGGGTGATGAGGGAGGAAAAGAAAGTATCTGGAATTCAAAGTTGTATAATCAAATGTTTAAAAAAAAAACTACTACTATTATTAATTTTTACATTCAACTGGGAAATAACATATGCAGGCATTGGGGTATGGATATCCATCTTGCCCTAATAGAAAGTTGGAGGAGTATATAGGAGAGAGGAGTTTGGGGTGGTACATAGGGGAAAGACAGGTAGAAAATTTATCACTCAAAATATTGTGGAAAAGAATGATGTAAACTAAAAATAAGCATAAAATTCAATTAAACAAAACAATAATTAGCAACTATTTTGTCTGTACTTGTGTGTCAATAAATATGACAATCTTAATGAAATGGTGAATATTTACAAAAAGTATTAATTTCCCAGATTACGATAAAATACTTAACTTCATTTCAGAAAAGAAGTTATGTTAACCATTATTGAACACCCTAAGAAAATATCTCCAGGATCAAATAGATTTACAAACAATTTCTATCAAGCATTTAAAGAAAAAATAATTACAATATTTGGGAAAGTAGGTGAAGAAAGAGACCTACCTAAATATTTTTATGATACAAATATGGTATTGACATCTAAATCAGGAAGAGTAAAAACAGAGAAGAAAATTATAGTTCAATCTCCTTAATTAATATAAATGTACAAATTTTAAATAATTATTAGCAAAAAATTACAGCAATTTGTCATAAGCTTAATACACTCTTACTGGATACCATTTTTACCAGGGATGCTGGACTGGTTCAATATTAGGGAAACTATTAGCATAATTGATCATATCAAGATGAAAATTTTCAGAAACGTTGTGGTTCTATCAATAGAGGCAGAAAAAGCTTTTCACAAAATACAACACTTATTCCTATTAAAAAGAGTAGAGACAAAATAAATGGATTCTTCCTTAAAATGATAAATGGCATCTACTTAAAACCATCAGCAAGCATTATGTGTAATAGGCATAAGGTAAAACATTTCTAGTAAGATTGAGAGTGAAACAAGGATGTACATTATCATCACTGTTACTCTGTATGGTAATAGAAACATGTTTTAGCAATAAAAGAACAGGAAATTGAATGAATTATAATATGCAAAGAAGAAACTAAGCTTTTGCTCTTTGCAGATGATATGATTATATACATAGAAAATCCTAGAGAATAAATTAAAAATATTAGCAAAGTTCCAGTATATAAAATAACATACATAAAACATTTGTATTTCTATATATTACTTATAAGGTCCCAAATCAAAACATAGAGTAATTCCATTTACATTTACTGAACACATTATAAAATATTTGGGAATATACCTGCCAAAACAAACCTAGGAACTATTTGAACTTAATTACAAAACATTTTTCACACAAATAAAGTCATATCTAAATAATTATAAAAATATCAGTTGCTCATGGCTTGGCTTAGCTAATATAATAAAAGTGACAATTCTACATGATTAATTTACTTATCAAGCTAACCAAAAAATGTTTTAAAGAATTAGAAAAAACAAACAAAAATCATCTGGAAGAACAAATGGTCCAGAATACAAAGGGAATTAATGAAAAAAAAAAAAATCCTAAAAAGGTGGTCTAATGAAATAATGGTCTTATGTTGTTGTTGTTGTTGTTGTTTTTAATAAAGCAGCAATCATCAAAACTAATTAGTGCTACCTAAGAAAGATAGTGGTGGACCAGCAGAATAAGTTAGGTACACAAAAATGGCTATAGTAATTTACTATTTGACGAGCCCAAAGACAAAAACTTCTGGTATAAGATCTCATTATTTGACAAATCTCCTGGAAAAACTAAAAAATACTATGGCAGAAACTGGCATAGACCAATATCTTAACACCATAGACCAAAATAAAGTCAAAATGGGTAACTGATTTAGAAATACACGATGATACTATAAGCAAACTGGTTGAGCAAGAAATAGTTGTCTTGTCAGATTTATGTAAAATGGAAAATTTAGGATGAAACAAGAAATAGAGAAAATTAAGAAATGCAAAATGAATCATTTTGTTGACATTAAGTTGAAAAGGTTTAATATGAATAAAGCCAATGGAAGCCAGATTAGGAGGGAAACAGAAAACTGGGAAAGAATTTTTACAATCCATGTCTCTGGAATGATCCAGATTTATAAGAATATAAGTAATTTATCCAATTGATAAATTGAAAAATGTTATGAAAAAGAAGTTTCCAGGGGTAGAAGTTAAAGCTATCTATAATATTCTCCAAAAAATGCTCTATATCACTAATGATTTTTGAAATGCAAATCAAAACATCTCAGGGGTACTACATCACAACTGTCAGTTTGACTAACATGAGAAAGAGGAAAATTATAAATGCTAGAGTAGATGTGGGAAAGTCGGAACACTAATGCATTGCTGGTGGAGTTCTAAATTGATTCAACCATTCTGGGGAGCAATTTGGAACTTTTCCCAAAGGGCTATAATTTCATCCCCTTTGACCCAGCAATACCACTTCTATCATATGCAATAAAGAACATGGAAAGATAGACTAAAAACTAATTGGAAACTAAGCAACTTAAATCATAGGGAATGAGTGGGTCACACAAGAAATTATAGAAACAATCAGTAAATTTATTCAAGAGAATAACAACTTGCCAAGCTTGTGGGATGCAGCAAAGACAGTTCTTAAGGGAAGTTTTATATCCCTGAAGGCATACATGAATAAATTAGAGAAAGTGAAGGTCAAGGAATTGGGTGTGCAATTGAAAAAGTTGGAAAAAGAACAAATTGAAAATCCTCAATTAAATACTAAATTAGAAAGATTGAAAATCAAAGGAGAGATTAATAAAATTGTAATTAAGAAATTTATTGAATTAATAAATAAAACTAAGAGCTGGTTTTATGAAAAAAGAAAAAAAAACAATAAAATTGAAAGACCCTGAGTAAATATGATAAAAAAGAAAGAAGAAAACCAAATTATGTGAATTAAAAATGAAAAGGGTGAATTTACCTCCAATGAAGGGTAGATTAAAATGATAATTAAGAATCATTTGGCCCAATTGGATGCACAAAAATTTGAAAATCTTAATGACATGGATGAATATTTACAAAAATGTAAGTTGCCCAGATTAACTGAAAAGGAAGTAAATTACTTAAATCACAACATCTCAGAAATATAAATTCAACAAGCCATCAGTGAACTCCCTAGGAAAAAATCTCCGGGTCCAGGTGGATTCATTGGTGAATTCTTTAAAACATTTAAGGACAATTGATTCCAAGAATATACAAACTATTTGGGAAAATTTGTGAAGAAGGATTTCTAGCAAATTATTTTATGATAAAAATATGGCAATGATACCTAAATCAGGAAGAGGTAAAATGAAAAAAGAAAATTATGGACCAAGTTCTCTGAAGAATATAGATGCAAATTTTTAAAATACGAGCAAAAAGATTAAAGCAACTTATGACAAGAATAATACACTTTTATCAGGGAGGATTTATCCTAGGAATGCAAAGATGGTTTAATATTAGGAAAACCATCAAATAGTTGATCACATCAACAGTAAAACTAGCAGAAATGGGAGGGGCCGAGACAAGATGGCAGAGTAGAAACAACACTTCTACAGTGCTCCAGCACACACCACTTCAGAATTATGTAAAAGGGGTCTCTGAACAACCTCTGGAGGACCAGAACCCACAAAATGACACAGAGAAGTTAACCTCCTGCTGAGGACAGCCAGGCAGACCAGCAGGGAGAGGCTAACTCAGTGCTCTGGGAGCAGAGCCCAGGACCTCCAGTGTCAGAGGTTTTAGCCACAATGCAGTCAGACCAGCAGCCTGCTGGAGGGACCTCAGAACACCAGCAGCTGTGGCACTTCCAGAAGCACCAAAACTTAGGTGCCTAGGACAAAGTGAGTGGTTAGTGCCCTTTGGACTTTGGGACTAGTATTTGGGAGCACATCAGCTTCCTCCCTTGGGGGAAAGAAGCCGCTGAGAAGCTGCAACACAGCCGCAGACTGAAGGGGTATACAGCAATCAGTCTGGGGGGTAATTGCTCTTATGTTTACCTTCTTGCATCTGTATTGTGGTTTGGGGTGGAGGTCATCAGGTGTGTGACCAGCTTGCCAGAATGTGTGGGGGCTGGAGGTAGGGCACCCAATTAATACCTCTGGCAGTTAAGAAAACCCCAATGTCTGGGACAGAAGTTCCCCTGTTGGTTGGCAAAGTTCTACTGGGGCAACAAGCCCAAAAGTCAAGTAATTGAGTGGAAAGATGCCTAGGCAAAGGAAACAAAATGAACAAAAAAATTCAACATTAGACTCCTATTTTAGGAAAAAAGAGGAACGAAGCATGGGAGAGGAGGAGGACTTGTAGGTCATAACTCCTGCACCAAAAGCCCCAAATGAAAACATGAGTGGGTTATAGGCCATAGAGAAACTTAAGAAGGATTTTAAAAACCAAATAATAGAATTGGAGGAAAAATTGAGAAGAGAAATGAGAAAGATGCAAGAAAAGTATGAAATGAGTGAGACAAGCTGACTGAGGAAAATAACAACTTAAAAAACATTAACTCCAATAGCAAACAAAGCTCAAAAGGGAAATGAAGAGAAGAATGCCTTAAAAAGCCAAATTTGCCAGATGGAAAAAGAATCTCAAAAGCTCACTGAGGAGATTCATTCTGTCAGAATTAGTTTGTGGCAAATGGAAGTTAGTGACTTTATGAGAAATTAAGATGCTACTAAGCAGATCCAAACAAATGAAAGAATAGAAGGCAATTTGAAATAACTCATGGGAAAAACCACTGACCTGGAAAATAGATAAAGGATAGATAATCTAAAAGTTATTGGAATACCAGAAAACCATGATCAAAGAAAGAACCTAGAAATAACATTTCAAGAAATTCACAAGTAAAATCGCCCTGAAGTTTCAGACCCAGAGGGCAAAATAGAGGTTGAAAGAATCCATCGATCATGTCCTGAAAAATATCCCAAAAAGAAAACTCCTAGTAATGTTACAGCCAAGTTCCAGTATTCCCAGACCAAGGATAAAATACTACAAGCAGCCAGGAAGAAAAAAATTTCATTCCGAATAGTGGGCTGGGGGGTGAGCCAAGAGTAGCGACAGAAATTCCACAGTGCTCTCGCACTCACCACTTCAAAATCATGTAAAAGGGATTTGCTTGGGGTGGAGCCAAGATGGCAGAATAGAAACAGCTCATCCAAGCCACTCTGCCCCCACATTCCCCCCAAACGATGTAAAAGGGGACTCTGAACAACTTCTGGAGCCCCAGCACCCACAGAATGACACAGAGAAGCTAGCCTCCCGCTGAGGACAGCCCAGCAGCCCTGCAGTAAGGACCAGCGCAGTTGTCTGGGACCTGGCAGTGTGCAGCATGCAGAGCGCAGGAGCCGAGCCGAGCCGAGCCCAGGTCTGCATGAGCCGGGGTTTTGGCCCCAGGGCGGCAGGTCCACAAGCCGGCTGGAGGAACCCCAGAACACCAGGAGCTGTGGAGACTCCAGAATTATCAACATAGACTTGCCTGGGACAAAGTGGGAGGTTAGGGTCCTATGGACTTTGGGACTGGTATTGGGGAATGCATCGGCTCCCTCCGCTGGGTGCTAGAAGCCTCTGAGGACAAACGCCATTTTGTAGTTTTCAGAGGCAGCTCCCGCTCCCAGCCTGCAAATTTGTAGGGAGATCCAGCGATCAGTCTTGGGGGGTAATCGCTCCTGCTTTAACCTCCCTGGATCTGGATTGTGATATAGGGTGGAAGTCGTGGGTGGGTTTACAGCTAGCCAGAAACGGAAGTTGCCCCCCACACGTTCGGGACGAAAATTCCTCTATCTGGCCTTAAAGCCATAGTGTGGCCACAAGCCCAAAAGTCAAGTAATTAAGTGGCAACATGCCAAGGCAAAGGAAACAGAAAAATGCAACCCTAGACTCCTATTTTGGGGGCATAGAGCAGGAAAAGGACTGTGAGGTCAGAAGTCCTGCTCCAAAAGCCCCAGGGGAAAACATGAGCGGGTTGCAGGCCATAGAGGACCTTAAGAAGGACTTTAAAAATCAAATAAGAGAAGTGGAGGAAAAATTGGAAAGAGAAATGAGAAGGATGCAGGAAAAGTATGAAATGAGGGTCAACAGCCTGACTGAGGAAAACAACACCTTAAAAAATAGACTAACTCAAATGGCAAAGGAGGCCCAAAGGGGCAATGAGGAGAAGAATGCCTTAAAAAGTCGAATTTGCCAGATGGAAAAAGAATCTCAAAAGTTCACTGAGGAGATTCATTCCTTCAGAGTTAGACTGGAGCAAATGGAAGCTAATGACTTTATGAGAAATCAAGATGCTGTTAAGCAGATCCAAACAAATGAAAGATTAGAAGGCAATGTGAAATATCTCATGGGAAAAACCACTGACCTGGAAAATAGATCCAGGAGAGACAATTTAATAATTATTGGACTACCTGAAAGCCATGATCAAAGAAAGAACCTAGAAATCACCCTTCAAGAAATTCTCAAGGAAAACTGCCCTGATGTTTTAGATCCAGAGGGCAAAATAGAGGTTGAAAGAATCCACCGATCACCTCCTGAAAAAGATCCCAAAAAGAAAACTCCCAGGAATATTATAGCCAGGTTCCAGAATCCCCAGATCAAGGAGAAAATACTACAAGCAGCCAGGAAGAAACAATTTCAATATTGTGGAAACACAATCAGAATAGCCCAGGACCTGGCAGCTTCTACACTGAGGGATCGCAGGGCATGTAATATGATATTCCAGAGGGCAAAAGAAGTGGAAATGAACCCACGGGTCACCTACCCAGCAAAACTGAGTATTTTTTTCAGGGGAAAATATGGTCATTCAGTGGAATAGAGGACTTTCAAGCATTCTTGAGGAAAAAACCAGAATTGAATAGAAAATTTGACACCCAGACACAAGAAGGAAGAGATGCCTGAGAAGGTAGTCAGGGAAAAGAAATCAAAAGGAACTTATCAAAGTTGAACTATTTACATTCCTATATGGAAAAGCAATAACTGTGACTTATGATATCTTTCTCACTATGAAAATAATGGAAGAAGGGGGTGTGGTCATATGAATACATATGTGAATGTGTGTGTATATGGTTACAGTTATATATGGATAGAGGGCATAAGTTGAATTTGTTGGGAAGGGAGAATACTCAAGGGATGAAATTATGAGGTGAGAGAGGAAAGTGGCAAGAGGAGATGGGGAGAGACAGGGTAGTGTAAACTATCCCATGCAGAAGAAGCAAGGGGAAGTGGTTGCAAAGGAGGGGGAGAATAAGGAAGGCTAAAAAGGCAAAACCACATTCACATTGAATTTAGTTCAGGGAGAAAATGACATACATAGTAAATGGGATATCTCAACCTGCAGCAGGATAGGGGGAAGGGGGATGGGAGGAGGGATGATGGATGGGAGGGCATCCTTGGGGTGAGGGGAGGTTGGAAGTACCCACTATAGAAGAGGGACAGGATCATGTAGGGAATGGACCAGGTGGGGGGTGGGATGAGTGGGTGGGAATTATAAGCAGCCTTGTACAACATATCTACTACGATAATGTTTGCATAGCTAGACATGTACAACATATACTGTATTACTTATCTCCCCATAGGGAATGGGTGACAAGGGAGGAAGGAAATGGATCGGAAATTCGAGGTCTTAATATTAAATGTTTCAAATTTACATAAATAATATTATTAATATTCTTTTGCTTGTAATTGGGAGATAAGATTTGCAGGCATTGGGACACAAAGATTCACCTTCCTCTAATGCAAAAGTCGAAGGTGGTATGGGAGATGATATGGGAGAGAGCAGATTGGAGGAAGCGATATCTTTTGGGACTGCTATTCTGGGAGGTTGAGTAGGGGAATAACGGGGGGAAAATGGTTATAACTCAAAATCTGGCAGAAATGAATGATGTAAAATAGAAGTTAATAAGGCATTTGTTTAAAAAACTACATTATAGAACTAGAAAAATAGTAATAATATTCATTTGGAAGAACATAAGATCCAGAATATTAAGGAAATTGATGAAAAAAATGCTGGGTAATGTGGCCTAGCAATATCAAATTCTAATCTGCATTATAAAGCAGCAGTCATCGCTCTTTCCCATCTCCCAAGATGGCAGACAAAAAGCCAGGCAAGGAAAAGAAGGTCAATAAGGAAAAAAAGAGGAAAAAAAGGAAGATGTAGCTGAAAAGGCCCAAAAGCCTTGAAAACATTGCAGTTGGAACCCAGTCCTGGCCCGAGGGATTGGTAAATACTCCAGGTCTGCCACATATTCCTGGAGAGCCATGTACAAGCGGAAATTCGCTGCCCCAAAAACTCAGATTGAAAGGAAGAAGAAAGAAAAAGTGCGTGCTCCTATCTCAAAGCCTGTTGGTGGTGATAAAAGTGGAGGAATTCGAGTGGTAAAGATTTGCGAAATGCCTAGGTATTACCCTACTGAGGATGTGCCTAGAAAGCTGCTAAGTCATGGAAAAAAGCCCTTTAGCCATCATGTGAGGAGACTTCGAGCTAGCATCAAGCCCAGTATGGTTCTGATCATGCTCACTGGCCGCCACAGGGGCAAGCGCGTGGTTTTCCTAAAGCAACTGGCTATGACCATCAACCGTGTTCGTTTTAGAAGGACCCATCAGAAATTTGTCATTGCCACTTCTACCCGAGTTAACCTTTCAGGTGTGAAAATTCCAAATCATCTTACTGATGCTTACTTCAAGAAGAAGAGGCTCTGTAAACCTAGAAACCAAGAAGGAGAGATTTTTGACACAGAAAAAGAGAAATACGAGATTACAGAGCGGCACAAGGCTGATCAGAAAACAGTAGACTCTCAGATCCTACCTCAAATCAAGAGAATTCCTCAGATCCGTGGCTACCTGCGTTCTGTCTTCTGTCTGTCCAATGGAGTTTATCCTCACAAACTGTTATTTTAAATGTCTTGCAGAGAACACTTATTAAAATATTTGCAATAGTTAAAAAAAAATAAAGCAGCAGTCATCAAAACTAGTTGGTACTGGCTGAGGAATAGAATAGTGGATCAATGGACTAGATTGTGTACATGACACTCAGCAGTCTATAACTATAATAATCTACTGTTTGATGAACCCAAACACCCCAGTTTTTATAATAAGGCACTATGTGACCAAACCTCCTGGGAAAACAGGAATATATTATGGTAGAAACTGGATATAGATCATTATGTATCATCGTATAAAAAAAAATCAAGTCAAAATGGGTCCACGAGACAGGTATAAAGGCTCTAAGCAAACTGGGAGAGCAAATAATAATTTACCTGTTAGATTTATGGAGAGGGGAAGACTTTATGACCAAACAAAAATTAGAGAGCATTATAAAATGCAAAATCAATAATTTTGATTACATTAAATTGAAAAGTTTCTGTAGAAACAATCCCAATGTATCCAAGATTAAGGGGTAACTGCTAAATTGGTACAGAATTTTTGTAACCAGTGTCTCTGATAAAGGCCTTATTTCTAAAATATACAGATATTTTAGTCAAATCTATACCAATACACGTCATTCCCCAATTGAAAAATGGTCAAAGCATATGAATAGGTAGTTTTCAGTGGAAGAAATTAATGATATCTATAAGTATATGCAAAAATGCTCTAAATCACTATTGGTTAGAGAAATGCAAATCAAAATATCTCTGAGGTACCACATTTATTCAGTCAGATTGGCTAACATGACAAAATAGGAAAAAGACAAGTGCTGGAGAGGATGTAGGAAAATTGGAACACTGATGCATTTCTGGTGGATTTGTGAACTGATTCAACCATTTTGAAGAGCAATCTGGAACTATGCCCAAAGGGCTATACATAATTTCACATTCTTTGACGCAGAAATACCATTTCTAGGGTTGTATCCCAAAGAGATGCTACAATTGGGAGGAAGACCCATATGTACAATAGTTATAGCAGCTCTTTTTGTGGTGGGAAAGAATTGGAAATTAAGGGGATGCTCATCAAGTGGGGAATGGCTAAAGAAGTTGTGGTGTATGAATGTAATGGAATACTACTGTGCTATATGAAATCATGAACAGATGGACTTGATATTTACCTGAAGAGGCTTATAAGAACTGATGCTGAGTGAGAAGAGCTGAATCAGGAGAAATCTGTACACAATTCCAGACACAAACTTTGTGAGGCAACCAACTTTGATAGACTGTATTCTTTTCAGCAATACAGGGTTATAAGTCAGTTCAAAAAGTCTCATGATGGAGAGAGATGGCTACATTTAGAGAAACTACCAGAAAGAACAGAGTTTGAATGCAGATTGAAGAAAACTAACTGCTCTCTTTCTTTTCCTTGTTTGGTTTTATTTCCTCTTTCCCATTGTTCATTCCATCCCTTACAGTCATTCTTTATAGTCTGACTAATGTCTAATGTGAAAGTATTTGCAGATTATATACTTGATTGTATGCCACCATGGGTCATGACACAAGGGAGGAGGACAAAATTTGAAACTTAAGGATTTGTGGAACTCAATCTTGTAAACTAAAAGTAAACAAACAAATTAATA
Source organism: Gymnobelideus leadbeateri (assembly GCA_011680675.1). Classification (NCBI taxonomy): domain Eukaryota; kingdom Metazoa; phylum Chordata; class Mammalia; order Diprotodontia; family Petauridae; genus Gymnobelideus; species Gymnobelideus leadbeateri. The sequence continues at coordinate 51,582 of WOXC01008792.1, read as the reverse complement.
AAGACCAAAAAATAAAAAAAAATAAATGTGTATGCATATATATGTATTGTCCCTCTTAAACCTATTCCCAATGAAAGTATGTTAGCAGAACTACCAGTTCTCCTCCACCATCTGATTCCTCTGGATCAATTCTCCCTTTTGCATCTCAAATAATTTATCTTTTAAACTCTTCCTAAATGGTTCATCAAGCATTTCTTACAAAGGAAGTAGTTTAGAAGAGCAAATACAGCTTTTATTGGTATTAGTCATTCCGGGTGAGGAAACTCTTTTTACCAATATGTCAGTACCTTGTCTACAAACTTTAGACTTAAAGACTTACCTATAGAAATGAAAGATTAAAAGATAAGTGATTGACCAGGGTAGCACAATCATTATGAGGTAGCACCTTAACTTAGGTCTTTATGGATGCCAGAAGCAGCACCTGAAGCCAAGATTCTCTAACCACTATGTTACACTGACTCTTAACAACACTCTTAGATCCCTGCAGTATCTCCTCCCCCCCAAGTTTGTCTAAGGGACTCCCAGGAAAGTGACAACTCTGGTTCTTCCACCCCTATCTCTATTGCATGCCCTCTTGGGGTCATTGAGCTTTTTCTGTTCTCTAGAAAACAGGAGCCTGTAGAGGACTTCTTTAGGATGGGCATAAGTATAATAAAAAATACAGGTGAATAAGTAGAAATGTGCACAAAGAAGTCATTCATAATAGTGATTCTCTCGGTCTCTGTGTCTCTCTGTGTCTCTGTCTCTGTCTCTCTGTCTCTGTCTCTCTCTGTCTCTCTCTGTCTCTCTGTCTCTCTGTCTCTGTCTCTGTCTCTCTGTCTCTCTGTCTCTGTCTCTGTCTCTCTCTCTGTCTCTGTCTCTCTCTGTCTCTCTCTGTCTCTCTGTCTCTCTCTCTCTCTCTCTCTCTCTCTCTCTCTCTCTCTTTCTCTCTCTCTCTCTCTCTCTCTCTATCTCTGTCTCTGTCTGTCTCATCTCTGCCCTAAATTAATCAGTTTTGGTGGCATTATGCTTTTTTCTGTTGATCTTTTATTTCTTCCTTTCATTAATTATTGAAAGAAATTCTTCTGTTGCTACTTCTATGCATCAGTCAAACATAAACTTCATTTCTCCTTTTCAGTTTGGAGAATATTATTGAAATGGTGTTAGCTCATTGTGTTATCTCATTTATCCACTATTCCCTATTAAATTGGGGGTCCAACATAAATACAATGCTTATGTGAATACCATGTTCACTCTGGAAGGTGGGCAAAGAGACATTTGGTTTAACAGAATTGGGGGTAACAGGACACTAATTTCACAGAAGGGCTATACTTCAGATCTCCTGGTTCCAGGAAACCATCATATTTGACTTCTTAATCCAGCCTTCAAGATCACTTCTCCCACAGGCTCCAATGACCTTCAGATGGTGAACATTTTTATGAGTGCTATCCTGATCCAATTCTCTGAAGCTACCCAGCATGTGCCACCACCTAGGGATGGACTATGAAGAAAGTGTGTTTCCCTCTATCATGAATGAGGTACTCAAGAGTGTTGTAGTCAAATTTATATACAGTGAGCCTAGGTGTCCTTGTTGATCTTGTAGGAGTTAACAGAATAGGCCAAGGACTTTAGATACATTCTGGACAATGTGGCCCTCACAGAGCTGAGCTTCAGCAGAGGGTATACAGTCTCAGTGGAGCCAGGCAGGTGGCCCAGCAAAAGGCCCAGAGGGTTGAATTTCATGTGGAAAAGCCAAAGAGGAACAACAGAAGACCTTATAAACTGAGGGTGAAACTGAGGCTGCCAAGATACTTGGGAAATCTCTGAGCAAGAACTCTGGCTAAATGGAACTTTGTAAGATCCTTGCTGTCCAGATTATTACCACATCTCATATCTGAATCTATCTCAGTGCTGACAACATAGTGTTGAACTTTCAGGATGAATGTTTCACTAGGGGAAATGGCACCCTCATCAGGTTCAAGAAATAGAGGCTTCCCACTGACCTTTAAACTTGGCAAAGATCTTTTTGCTTTTTGTTCCACATAAATCTCACCAAAAGAGTAAGAAGGTGTTATTGTTTCTGATTTGAAGATGGTAAAACAAGTTTTTTCATGGCTAAGCTACTGGCCCATAGATAATAAGTTTCAGAGACAGATTCTGAATCTAAGTGCTTATGACTTCAGAGTTACTTCTTTGATTGAGCAAAATAGAACTAAAATTTTTGAATATTTACTCTGGATTTCTTGAAATCAGATTTGGTTTGGGGTATACAATTATATTTACTCAACCTATCAATGTGTTTGCTTTGCTAGTGACACTGATAAATCAATTTATGTAATTCCACTAAATAAATTAGGAAATTCCTTTCAAGCTTCATTCAAGTTTCCTGTACTTGCTTTAGTGGATTTCTGAAAAGATAAACTTATATTAATATTTGGTATGTTATATAAGGTGACAATCTTGTCAAAATACTCAATCAGAAGTACATATAATAGAGAAAAAGAATATGTAATGTTTGGAACATGGTATGTATTACATAAACGTTTATTGATTATGCCTATGGGAACACATTTAGTGAACATATTCTTTCTTTTCATTCAATGCAATTTATTTTAATATTTCTTAAAAACCTCCTATGTGCAATGGAGTTAGAAAGATTCTTGGGATAGTTAAAAAATAATATAACATCTGTCTTCAAAGAGTTTATAATCTCTTGGGAGTATAAACCAATCCATATACATAGATATTTAAATTCTTCAAAGTATATACAAAGGAATTGGTGAAGGATAGGAAGAATCCGAGCATTTTCTTAGGAGAGGTGCCATATAGTGAAAGCATTTGTGATGAATGTTGAAAGAAGTTTACCCCTAATCACCACTAAAGTGATGCTGTTGCTGCAAATTCCAAAACCTATGCAGAGATTCATAGACTCATAGTTCTAGAGCTTAGAGTTCACATAATTCAATCTCCTTAATTTACAGATGAGGTAACTGAGGCACAGGTTGATTTTTTTATATTGTATTAAAAATCTAAGTTTAATTTCCTATTAAATGATTAGTCCAAAATCACATAAGTAAGTAAGAGGTAGAACTGGAACCACAACTCAGAGTATGAGTTGTGACTGCAAGTTCAGTGCTTTCTTGCCTGTACTACATTATCATTTCACATGCTTTGGTTATACTGAGAGATTATTTTTATTATCTTTTTGGTCATTTTATGTACCATTATAAAATTACTTTTCATAATAATAGTTAGGTCTCTTCAGGTTTGCTATTTTGTCTTATGGAATTGGAATCTTCTTCTTTAAGAATTTCCAAACAAACCAACTTAAGACACCATAGAAACCTTGGTTTTCCTTGTGTCTCAGATAAGGCCTTAGGTACAAAGTTAATAAATATGATGATTAAGGAATTTAAAATAAAGCAATACACTCAAGCTTTATGATAAGTTTGGAGTCCTTTAAGGATATTCAGAAATATGAGGCATGGATAAAAATTCCAATTTTAGCAGTTTTTCATGTGTTAAAAGACAACAATTAGCACACTTGGCAAAATGAGCAGATGTATTTTCACTACTGACTTATGAAGACAATGACAGCATGTGTTCTCTTGAGTGAACCTTATATGCAACCCATATGGAAACAAGGTATGAAAAGTACCCTCATGCCTCAAGCAATTATGGCCTTCCTCTTAATTCCAGTATTCCAGTGGATTCCCAGGGATTCTGACAAAGCAAAAGGAGATTTCTTTTTAAATCAGCATGAGTTATCATGCAATCTCCCTTATTTTTCTCTATCCAACATCTTTTTATTGGAAACTTCTTAATTGATGAATGAGGACTTTATCAAGCTTGGCAGGAGTCGTTATGTCTGTGATTTTCCTTGAAATGTATCTGTCCAGCAGTTCAAAATTGAATAGCCAGTTTGAGGCCTAAGCAGAGAAACGGCACTGACTTAAGGCACTCTGAAGGGAATGAATGATTAATGCAGTTTATAGACAGAATAGCGCTTCCTCTCTCTCATGTGCTTTTTGTATGTAATCTCCAGTGGTTCAAGTTCAGATGGCTCTAATGAAAAAGGACTGGATGTTTTCTACCTTCCCTTCAGTGCATGCTGTACGATTTATCCACTGACAAAATGTGCTAATGAAATGTCACCTTGGACAGCTTGCTTGAGGATTGATGGGCTGAAAGTTTTTCACTTTATTTAACTTTTTTCAGGAAAAATGAATAAGTCCTCCAAACTCTGTATGATATAGAGATCCATTATGATTTCCAATGCAGGAAAAAGTATCTGTGCTGGGGAAGAAATAAGAGGCAGATGCAACAAACTAAGGGAACATCTGAAATAAATACATAAACAAATAAACAAACAAACAAATGAATGAATGAATGAATAGATAGATAAATAAATAAATGAAAATGGATGAATGGATGAATAAACAAACAAACAAATAAATAGATAGATAAATAAATTAATAAAAGTATGTGGCTTTATGAAGTTCCCAATCTCCAAATGATCATGTTGTACTAAAATTTTAAGACTTTTCTAAATGAAAATTCTGGTAATGATTTTGCACAAAATAATGTCAACAGGGATGAAAACAAAAACAAGGACAAACATCAGCCAACCATAATGCTATTTATCTGTCCTCTTTGCCAGAATTTCTTAACTCCACAGAGTTGATCTTGCCTCTTCATTGAAAAACAGTTTAAAAGTCTCTTGCTAAATTCTAGATCATACAAATCCTCCTAATCTAAAAACAGTCATCCATAGACAGAGACATGAAAAAATGAAAATCAAGACAAAGGTTCAGGATGTGGGAGGAATGGAAACAATGTGCTTATTCAAGAAGTTTGTTGACAGAAGTAAAAATACAAAAAAAATTAATTGGACCAGCACTCATAACATTCAGAAAGCTAATCCAAGTATGAAGACAAAATTAGACCTCAGGGAAAAGGAATAGTGACTCTTTTAGGCTGTGCATTCGGGAAAGGAACAGAACGAATAAGCTTATTCAAAATAACACATTCTCTCTCTCTCTCTCTCTCTCTCTCTCTCTCTCTCTCTGTCTCTCTCTCTCCTCTCTCTCTCTCTCTCTCTCTCTCTCTCTCTCTCTCTCTCTCTCTCTCTCTTTCTGTGTATGCGTGTCTATCTCTCTGTCTCTCTGTCTATCTCTCATAATTATTAGAAATTTGTCTTTGAAAATTTGAGAGCTCAGTGATTACACAATAAAGAAAAACTAGGTTTGTGAGATAGAGACATAGGAGAGACAAAGATAGTTCTTATGATGATTTTTTCAGTCTGAAAAGTTAGACAGGGGGTAAATAAGCAGCAATCATTAAAATAGTTAGTCCATAACTCTAATTATTAGTAGAATGGCAAGCAAAGACATGATGTGATGCTTCATTCCACAGTTGTGGTGTGGGGGAGAGGCAGAATCAATAAATAGGACAGGTAAGAAAAGGCAAGTGATGTTAAGAATATAGGAAGAGAAATCATTGTGAAGATCAAGGAATTATGACTTCATTCTCACTGAGACATTCAGTCTATTGATACTTCCTGGTCCATTAGTCATGTTCTGCTTCCATTTTTCTCATTATATATAATATGAGCAGGCATTATCATCAACTATATGCCCATCTTTTTCTAGAATCCCTACACCTTTTGTCTCTCCCTCATTTGGTTCTTATTTTTCCTAAACTTTTAGGTCATCTCATCATCTGTTTACTTTGATTCAGGTATAGTACTAGGGAGAAGTAGTATTGTTTTGACAACTCCTTATGTGGGAATTCCATTCACTGCTCCAGATTCATAGTAGTGGCAGTAATAGTGGTAGTAGTTAAAGTGGGGGGGGGGTGGAGGTGATGGTGGTGGTAGTAGTAGTAAACCACATTTATATGGCACTTTAAGGTTTTACAAAGAACTTTAAAAAACCTGTGAAAATGTAATGGAAATGCAGATTTAAACATCTTCCCTGCGCCTAGGCCCTTTGATTGGCTTAAGAGACTCTGAGAACCTTCCTTGATTTGAAAATATACTCTGCCCCCTAATAGGCTGAATGTGGTCACATGGAGCCTGTGGCAGGAGGCTTGGTTTTCAGGAATGCCTACACGTTGATGCTGTGTCAAGAGGGTGATTACATTCTCTGACCCAGGAGAAGGCTATATAATCCCTGATATGAGGCTTTCCTTTAGGGCTCACTTTGAGAAGTGTTATGTGATTTGACCAGATGAGACTCTGGGCAACTGTTGAGAGCTCCCTGGTTTTGAAAACCCAGATGTTGATGCTTCGCTCTCTGGTAACTATGATTTGGTATGGATGTATGTACTGGTCAGACAGTTTGGAATCCTGTCTGCTTGATCTTTGTTTCCATGTCTTGTAAGTTCTGTCTATATACTTGGAAATTTGGGGTGCTGTCCCTTTTCCCCTGAACTAGGTAAATGATATATGTGTGATTGATTAAATTAAGCTTGTTAACCCATTTTGAGTTGCTTTCCTTTAGAGAAGCAGATCTAAGAATCTGTATTGGCAGCCACCCTGGGGATGTTGGGGTGCTTGCATGATGCAAAAAGGAATTCTTGAATTACCCACCATAAATTTGCTCAGGAATGAGAAAACAGGTTTTCTACCACAAAAAGAAATCAGAAGCTTTATATGTGACCCCATTGCTTATTTACTACTTAAAGCATGAAGTCTTGTTCCTGTGAAAATGGTCATGGCAAGGGTAAATCATTAGTAAGTTATCTTGGATAAGCTAAGAATTCTTTCCTTGGGTCTATTCTGTTTTAACATTATTTTCTATGACTTAGATGAAAGCATAGGTAGGCATATTTATTCATTTGGAGTTAGCACATGCTGGATGACACAATCAAGAGCCAGAAAGATCTTCTGAAGCTAGAACTATGAGCTAAATTTAATGAGATAACATTTTTCTTTTCAGGGGACAATTTTTGAACTGGCATTTTACCTTGCAGAAAACTCTCACTTTGATGCAGATGAGCAGCTCTGCTGCATCTTTCTGTCTGAGAAAGTTCCCTGAGGCATTGAGAAGTTGTGACTTAACTGAGATCACATAGTTAATATGGATCAGAGACCTATCTTGAACCCAAGGTTTTCTAACTCCTAGTCATGTTGCTTGTCAAAATAAAATTTAATAAAGTTAACTATTAAGTCCAATATTTGTGTTGTTGGAGAATTTCCTGAAAAAAAAAGTAATGAAAGCTCTTAGAAATGTGCCCCCAAAATCATCATAATGGTTTGGTTCCTTTCAAAGTCATCTTCCTAAATATCAGTTAGGTAGTAAATACCCTAAAGACCAATTAAAAAGTGATCACTACCTGACTGATGAGGAGTGATTAAACCTATTTTATATACTTCAAGTAAGCAAAATTTCCTGAAATCCTAACATCATCAGAAGGTCTGAACAAGTCATACTCCTACTCAATGAAGCCCCAAAGCTCCCTAACAGTTCCAACAATAAAAAAAATAATATGGTTGGTATTCAAAGTCCTTTGCAATTTTTACCCCTCTTACCTTTTCTAGTCTTCTTACATGTTTTAACACCTTTTCCCCCTCTCACACAGATATACCTGTTGCTATTCTTTCAACAAGACCCTGCATTTCCAGACTTTAGATATCTTCACAGGCAGCCCCTCCACCCCCAGAACTTTACCTGGGATGCTCTAGCTCTTCTTCTCTACTTCATGATTTTTTTTTGTCTTGTATCAATTCCCAATTAAAATGTTATCTTCTAAAGGAAACTTAAGGCTAATGACTTCTCTCTGCTGACTAGCTCCATTTTATCCTGTGTCTAGCTTGGTTGTACATAGTTCTTTGCACTGGAGCAAGGACTGGCTTTTACTTTTATGTGTATGCCTAGCAATTACCACAATACCTAATACATAATAGGAACTAAATAAACTTTTACCAGCTGACTGAATGATAAAGAGTGATTCGTCGCATTTATTTTCAGAATATTTCCAGTAAGTAAAGCTTTCTGAAATTGTAAGATCATCAGAAACCCACAATGAATCAGTCCATTTATTCAGAATTATTTCAGAAATAATAAATAGGGATCATGGTGTTTTCTATCTGCATTGTCTAAGAAGACAATGTGTTACCTTAAAGGGGGACAAAAGATAGAAGTTGTTTCAATGTCTGAGTTCTAATCTTAGTTGTCCCATGCTTAATTATAAGAACTTTAGGGAAAGGCATTTTATTTCTCTGAATTCCAACAACTTTATCCTTAAAAAAAGCATGAGGGAAGAAATGAATGTATTGACCTATAAGTTTCTTTATAGTTCAGTACAAAAGGTGTGGTTATAAAGTTTTCCATAAACAAACCTTCATTGTCTTTCTTAATTGCCTTCTTTATGTTATTTTACCCATTCAACACCATGATAAGAACTTTGACATCTTTCCCCCTAAACCTCCAATATCTTAAACTCTGAAGTTTCCTCTCTACCCAAATCTCTTGTCCTTTCCTTTCTTCCAACTGGTACTGCTTCTTCCTAAAACACTACTTTCAATTCATTTGGCATAAAATTTTAACAAATATGTTTACATGCTAAATTCAATAAAGTACACTCTTCTTGAGGACAGGGACTATTTTATTTTTGTCTTTATGTCTTTAACATTTAGCACAGCATCTGGCAATGGTAGACATAAATATATATATATCTTTTTGGAAGGAAATTGGGGTGAAATGACTTGTGCCATGGGCTGCTCAGGGCCCAGCACTTAGCATGATTCAGAGATGTGAATAAGAAATTACCAGGCCACGTGGGCAGTTCAAGGAAGAATGATGAACTCCATTTATTGATTCTCAGGACAAGGTTTTTATAGAGCAAGGAGACAAAGGAAGGGGACTCAAGTTTTCTAATCATTACTTAGTCTGTTGTATCCTGGAAGTAGCACAGAATAGATAATTTGATAAGGATTTGTTATTTAGGGGACTAAAGTCTTAGGGTAAGATCTTTGATCCAGGCCTCAGGTACCTGATAATGCAGTCATAAACGAATACAATTGAGAGCAAACTTCAAAGTCAAAACTGCAATCCTCAAAAGTCATCACATTTAGAGCTGACCACCTAAAGATACCTGAGTGCAGTGTCAGATATTTTGGTTCTCAATAACTAAAATATTGGGTTATACAGCCTATTGATCTCAGAACTCAAACAACCTCCTTTTAAGTGTAACCCATATCAAAAGAACTTGAGGAAAAGTCAAATCTCAAAGAAGTCATTGATATTCAGGTCCACTGATATCAAGGTAATTATCTGAGTACTGGAACAAGCATCTTTGGCTTCCAACAGACTTACTTACCCAAGGTCACATGGCTAGTTTTTGTGTTAAGTGTCTGAGGGCAGATTTGAACTCAGGTCCCCCTTGACTCCAGGACTGGTGCTCTATTCATTGCTCCACCTAGCCACCCCAACATTATATTTCTTAATTGACACTTGCTTAATTCTAATACCTACCTTCATCCTATTAACACTTCCTTATTTTCCTAGTTCATTATCCATACTCTGACTTCACTACAAGGAAAAGGTAACCTTTTGGACTATATACATCTAGGTCTTTCAAGCCTTTTTTAACCTTTTACACCTTGGTCCTCATTACTAACAAACCTTGGGTCATCTCATCTGCTTCACATTCAGTACAGATGAAGCAAACAGTTGCACTAGAAGGTGACAAAAATCAAATCTCTTGTATATTCTAATGTCTAATTTTTGTTCAATATTAATTTTTAAAGTTCACAACGGATTTCCAAAATGTATTTTGTCAAAGTTGGCACAAAGAAAAGTTGCAGCCAAGCACAGATATCCTTAGAATTGTCCCAGCAAATATAAAAACACCTCAAGATTAATAAAAAATTCAATAAAATCAAAGATGATATGCCAATAAATTATTTCATTCAGTCTAGGACTACACAAACAATGCAAAGTCTATAGGAGTTCTGGTAAAGGCATATGACAAGAGTGCTTGGAGACAAAAAAAAATTTCCAATAATTGGGTTACGAAATCAGTAGGATCCCAGTTGTGTATTTTCAGAACCACAGAAAAAGGCAAATATGACTACCAGTAGGTGACTTCTTCATTAGAGGGAGGGGCCAAAAGGCCACTTGCCAAGTGTCAGAGGCTTCAAAAAGGCTTGAATCATGTATGATCTCTGGTCTGTGGGATCAATACAGCAGATAGTAAGGAACTTAGCAGTAAGACAAAAATACCACCCAAAAGCCTTGATTCAGTGAGATTTCCTCTAGAAAACCTCATGATAACTTGATCCTTAATTAGGATCTGTGGGGCTGCATCAGTACACATAACTAGCAAACATGAAAACACACATATATCCATGGCAACCTGGATATATGGATGCCTGAAGCCAATGTAATATATCTGGTAAAGGTATGCAGCAGGAGAGAGTCAAATCCGAAATCTCAATACTTTGTTCCAGAAGTACTAGGTCATGGCTAGCTAATGCATTAGACCACCAAAAAAGAAGATGGACCTGATAGCATCTCTGGATCCAACTTATTATCACTGGTAAGGTTTGTAGAAAAAAGCAGAGAGAAAAACCAGGTCCCTGCCACCCAATTTTGAACTGATGTAAGGTAGCAAAGAGAGTGGCTTACCCATCAAGAGTATAAATATATCCAACTTTGTCCCAGCCATACCATCTGAAAGAGTACAATAAATGTTCCTTCTATCATTCTTTAAAATTTCTTTACAAAGTGTGAATGGGTCAGTTTCATACCCTTTATAATCTGCAAATAGGTCACCAAAGGAATGGGACACTCAAGATTTTACACCCTTTACAAGTTGTGAATGCAACTGATAATATGTCTGTTATTCAATTGATAAGAACCTCATTCCATGTACTCCAACACCCAATTTCACTAGATTGTTTAAAGGCAGATTAGATAATTAAATAATACCAATATTCATATATACATATACATATGTGTATGTATATTCATGTACATGTGTAAGTATATATGTATAGATATTTATATAAAATATATAAGTATGCATATGCACATACACATATATGCAAATATAGAGAGAGATAGGTGTGCATGTGTGTATGTATGTGTATGTAAGAGAGAGAGAGAGAGAGAGAGAGAGTGTGTATTATGAATGGCATAGTATACTTAAAGGGAAACCTAATCAACATCAGGAAGAAACAGAGAGCAACGCTAATAGTTGGGGACTTCAATATGTCCCATTCAGATATCTACAATACTTTAAAAAATGAAAAAATATATATACATATAACAATTTAAGGATTTTAATAGAATTTTATAAATGCCAAACATTATAGGCTACTAATTATAGTGGAATAAGAATTGAAAGACAAATTTCTTGGGTTTCTATGGTAACTATGTGCTAGGGCACATTCATAAATATGTAAAATTTAATATACACTTAAAAATTAGTGTAGCAAATATTCAGTTTCATATAAAACACTTCCATTCTTATTTATGCATAAAATGTTCATTTAAAAATAAAAGATAATTTCACATCTTCAACACAAAATAATGAATGTCATTTGTAAAAATATGTGAAATGCATAAGCATAAATGCAGCCTTTAAATGAATACAGGTGATTAAAAGCCAGTGGAAAGTAAAAGATCTTCAACATACAGATTTATTTTTTTAGTCATCTGGCAACTATATTATTCTCTTCACATATTATCACTGTCAAAACCTAGAGGAAGCAGAATTAAAATTAAATTAAAATAATTTTTAAATGTAAAAAAGTTGTTTACTTACCAAAATGCATTAAGGAACTATATGGATATCATTGCAATATACCATTTATGGAATAAGAACAGACAAATAAGTGTAGAAAAATAATTGCATAAGTATAGGTAGAGTCAGTATAATATTTTAAAATGTTATATTGTCTTTATTAATTTACTTAGAGCCATTAAAATAAATCTACCAAGAGAATCTTTTGTATAGCTAAAAATAAATAACGGAATTCTTCTGGAAGAACAATTTTGTTGTTGTTATTGTAGGTGGTTTGTTTTTTTGTTTTTTTTTTTTGGGAGGCAGCAATCAGAGTTAAGTGACTTGCCCAGGGTCACACAACTAGTAAGTGTTTGACACCAGATTCCAACTCAGGTTGTTCTGATGCCAGGACCAATGCTCTCTCCACTGTACCACCTGCTTGTCCCAAGGAAGATTCTTAAAGGAATTATTGGGGAGAAAGTAGACCTATCATTAATAGATCTCCAACTATACTGAAAATTATCATTTGTCAACCCAATGTGATTTAAAAATTGATATTTCCAGGTTGGATTCAATAAATAATAAACAATTAATAAACAATCAATAAGTATACATAAATTAATAAATAATAAATTACTAATGGAAAACAAGAATAGCATGACAGAAAAAGTATGATTGTTCATGACAATCCACCCATACCTTACCAGGGTCTGCTTTTCCTGTATTTCATATCAGTCCCATCAAAATCTTCAAGCTTATGATGCATTGAGCCATATCATAATATAAAAAGTATGCGGTTAGAGTCAGAATAACTAAGTTTAAGCACTAACATTTGCTAATCATATGAAATAGGGTTCCCTGGTGAAGACTAATTCTGATTTCCTATTTCATTTTGTAGCAGAGATGACTCTGGTTTCTCAAAGGCTACAGCAGTAGAGTGAAAGGCAGCTCGGAGACAAAGTTTATAGAATATTTTGTTAGGGGTTAGGAAAACCTGAGAATTTAGGAATCCCTGTGGCTTGTAATCTACTGGTCTCTGAATAATCACTTAACTTTTATTTACTTCAGTTTCCTCAATTATAAAGTAGGAATAATAATAGGGTTTTATTTTTATTACAAAATCATTTTACTCCTCCATCTTCTCTTCTTATAACATTACTTGTATTTTTTTAACATTTATTTTTAGTTTTCAATATTCACTCTTATAAAATTTGAGTTCCAATTCCCCCCCCCCCTTCCTCCAGCTCTTCCTTCCCTTTGGGCAAGCAACCTGATGGTCTTCTCCTACCACTTTGATTCTTTTTTTTTTAATTAAAGGATTCATCCCTTGACTTACTTCTGAAACAGGCCAATTCACTGAATGGACATTGCCTCACTCAAAGAACCTGAAAGGACCTTAGATTCATAGAGTCAGGTGTCCCACTACATCCTGGGACATTTTCAGTTGTCCTGTTCCATATCTGGCCACTGGACCCAGATGGATCTGGAGGAGAAAGTAAGGCTAATAACCTTGCACAGCCCTCTTTCACTCAAATCAAAGCCAATTGCAAGCCATGTCATCATCTCCCTGATGTAAAGACTTCCTTTTAGAACAAAGCGCAAATAATGCACACACACACACACACACACACACACACACACACACACAGGATGGCACGTAATCTGATATACATTATATCAGTACAAATACATTAAACATTTCCTTATTAGTCATGTTGTGAAAGAAAAATGAGAACAAAAAGGAAAAGAAAACACAAGAAAGAAAAAAAAAAACAATCATAAAAGACTAAATAGTTTGCTTCAATGTGCATTTAGACTCCATAGCTCTTTCTCTAGAGGTGGATATTATTTTCCATCATGAGTCTTTTTGAAATTACTTAGATAATTGAATCACTTAGAAAAGCTAAGACTATTAAGGTTGATCATTGTGCAATGTTGTTCTTACTGTGTATAATGTTCTATTGGTTATGCTCACATGACTCAGCATCAGTTCATGTAAGTCTTCCCAGGTTTTCTGAAATCTGACTGCTTAGCGTTTCTTATGGAATAATTGCATTCTATTACATTCATATACCACAACTTGTCAGTTATATTGATATGCATCCCTGAAATTTCCATTTTTTTGCCAAAATAGCTGTTGTAAATGTGGTTGTACATATGTGTGCTTTTCCCTTTTTTTAGTTCCTTTTTGGGAAATAGACCAAGTGTATTGCCAGATCAAAGGGTATGCACAATTTCATAGCATTTTGTGGATGGTTCCAAATTGTTCTCTAGAATGGAGAGACCAATTCACAACTTCACCAACAATTAATGAGTGATCCAGTTTTCCCAAATCTTGTCCAACTTTATCACTTTTATTTTTTTTCATATTAGTCAATCTGATTGTTGTGAGATGGTGCCTCCGTTTTTGCATTTCTCTAAATAATATTCATCTAGAGCATTTTAATATGACTATAGATAGCTTTAATTTCTTCATCTGAAAATTGCCTGTTCATATCCTTGGATCATTTATCAATTCGGGACTAACTTTTATTCTTATAAATTCATCTCAGTTCTCTCTGTATATGAGAAATGAAGCCTTGATCAGAAACACTCACTATAAAATGTTTCCTAGGTTTTTGCTTTCCTTTTAATTTTGATTGCATTGTGTTTGTGAAAAACTTTTCAGTTTGATGTAATCAAAATTATCCATTTTGTATTTCACGCTATTTTTCTTCCCTTATTTGATCAAAAAAAGTCTTCCCTCATCCTTATATCTGACAGGTAAACTATTCCATGTTTTCCTAATTTGCTCATGGTATAAGCCTTTATGTCTAAATCAGGTATCCATTTTGACTTTATTTTGGTATATGGTGTAAGATGTTGATCTATGCATATTTTCTGTCATATTATTCCCTGGTTTTCCCAGTAGTATTTGCAAACTATTGAATTCTTATTGTAGAAGCTAGAGTCTTTGGCTTTATCAAATAGTAGATTACTATAGGAATTGTTGACTGTGTCTTCCATACAATACTTATTCCACACATCTGGCACTACTTTTCTTAACCAGTACCAAATAGTTTTGATGATTGCTACTTTAAAGCATAATTTTGTTGTCTATTTCTTCATGTGACTTCCTTAACTTTTCCTCTAAGAATTTGGACGGCATACCACTTGGTGCATATTTCTTCAGTATTATTATTTCACTGATTAAGGTATCTTTTAGCAAGATGTAGTTTCGTTCCTTATGTATTTTAAAATTTATCAGTTTTTGCTTTGCTTTGTCCGAGATTGCTAACGTTGCTTTTTTTTTTCTTCAACAAGAGCATAATATATTCTACCGTATTTTTATGTGTTTTGTCTATACTGTTGCTCTTTGTTTATCTCCCTGCTTCAAAAGTGTCTCCTGTCAACAGCATAATATCAGATTATGATCTTTAATCATCTCTGCTCACTGTTTCAATTTTCTGGGAGATTTCAACCCATTCAAATTCACAATCCTGACAAGCAGTTGTGGCTATTCCAGAATATATATGCCTAGGACAAAATGAGAGGTTAGTGCCCTATGGACTTTGGGACCAGTATTTGGGGAACTCGTGGCTTCCTCCCCTGGGAGCGAAAAGCTGCTGAAGAAATGCTGCACAGAAGCCATTTTGCAGTGTCAGTGGCAGCTCTAGCTCCTGGTCTGTGAACTGTAGGGAGATCCAGCAATGAGTCTAGGGGTTAATGACTCTTGCTTTAAACTGCCTGGATCTGGATTGTGGTCTGGGGGGGGGGGGAATTTGGGGTACATATCCAATTTGCCTGAGTGGGTGGAGGCTTTACAGAGGCCACCCAACTGGCAGAAGTTTTGAAGACCCCATATTTGGGCTGAAGCTCTCCTGTCTGGTGGCAGAGTCCTACTGTGGCAACAAGCCCCAAAATCAAGTAAATAAGTGGCAACATGCCTAGCCAAAAGAAACAAAATAAACATAAAAGTTCAACATTGGACCCCTATTTTACGGGCAAAGAAGCTCAAAGCATGGAGGAGGATTGTGAGGTCAGAACTCCTGAACCAAAAGCCCCAAATGAAAATATAAGCTGGTTACAGGCCATAGAGGACCTTAAACAGCAGATAAGAGAAGTGGGGGAAAATTTGGGAAGAGAAATGATAAAGATGCAAGAAAAGTATGAAATGACAGTCAACAGCATGACTGAGGAAAATAACACCTTATAAATAGACTAACTCAAATGGCAAAAGAGGCTCAGAAAGTCAATGAGGAGAAGAATGCCTTAAAAAGCCGAATTTGCCAGATGGAAAAAAAAATTTCAAAAGCTCACAGAGGAGATTCATTGCTTCAGAGTTAGACTGGAGCAAATGGAAGCTAGTAACTTCATGAGAAATCAAGATGCTGTTAAACAGATCCAAATAAATGAAAGAATAGAAGGCAATGTGAAATATCTCATGGGAAAAACTATTGACCTGGAAAATAGATCCAGGAGAGATAATTAAAAAAGGATTGGACTACCTGAACGCCATGATCAAAGAAAGAACCTACTCTCATCATGAGAGGAGGGATGATGGATGGGAGGGCATCCTTGGGGGGAGGGGAGGTTGGAAGTACCCACTATAGAAGAGGGACAGGATCATGTAGGGAATGGACCAGGTGGGGGGTGGGATGAGTGGGAGGGAATTATAAGCAGCCTTGTACAATATATCTACTATGATAATGTTTTGCATAGCTAGACATGTACAACATATACTGAATTACTTATCTCCCAAGAAGGAATGGGTGACAAGGGAGGAAGGAAATGGATCTGAAATTCGAGGTTGTAACATTAAATGTTTCAAATATATATAAATACTATTATTAATACTCTTTTGCTTGTAATACGGAGATAAGATGTGCAGGCATTGGGACACAAAGATTCACCTTCCTCTAATGGAAAAGTCGATGGGGGTATGGGAGAGAATGGACTGGAGGAAGTGATATCTTGTGGGACTACTATTCTGGGAGGTTGGGTAGGGGAATAATGGGGGGAAATGATTGTAACTCAAAATCTGGTGGAAATGAATGATGTAAAACAGAAGTTAATAAAGCATTTGTTTAAAAAAAAAAGAAAGAACCTAGAAATCACCCTTCAAGAAATGCTCAAGGAAAATTGCCCTGATGTTTTAGACCCAGTGGGGGAAATAGAGGTTGAAAAAATCCACAGGTCACCTCCTGAAAAAGATCCCAAAAAGAAAACTCCAAGGAATATTACAGCCATGTTCCAGTATCCCCAGATCAAGGAGAAAATACTACAAGCAGCCAGGAAAAACAATTACAATATTGTGGAAACACAATCAGAATAGCGCAGGACCTGGCAGCTTCTACACTGAGGGACTGAAGGGCATGGAATATGATATTCTAGAGGGCAAAAGAGCTGGGACTGAAGCCAAGTGTCACCTACCCAGAAAAACTGAGTATTTTTTTTCAGGGGAAAATATGGCCATTCAGTGGAATAGAGGACTTTTAAGCATTCTTGAGGAAAAATCCAGAGTTGAATAGAAAATTTGCCATCCAGACACAAGAAGCAAGAGATGCCTGAGAAGGTAATTAGGGAAAAGAAATGAAAAGGCACTTATCAAAGTTGAACTATTTACATTCCTACATGGAGAAACAATAACTGTAACTGATAAAACCTTTCTCAGTACGAAAATAATGGAAGAAGGGTGTATGGTCATATGAATACATATGTGAATGTGTGTATATATGTTTACAATTATACATGGATAGGGGGCACAAGTTGAATTTGTTGGGAAGGGATGATACTTAAGTGGTGAAATTATGAGGTGAGAGAGGCAAGTGGCAAGAGGAAATGGGGAGAGCCAGGGTAGGGTAAAATATCTCATGCAGAAGAAGCAAGGGGAAGTGGCTGCAGGGGAGGGGAACACTAGGACGGCAAAAAGGCAAAACCACATTCTCATTGAATTTGGTTAAGAGAGGGAATGGCATACATACTAAATGGGATATCTCAATCTGCAGCAGAATAGGGGGTAGAGCGATGAGAAGAGGGATGATGCATGGGAGGGAATTCTTGGGGGGAGGGGAGATTGAAAGTACCCACTATAGAAGAGGGACAGGATCAAGTAGGGAATGGACCTGGTTGGGGGTGCGATGGGTCCGAGGGAATTATAAGCAGCCTTGTACAATATGTCTACTATGGTAATGTTTTGCATATCTAGACATGTACAACATATACTATTTTAATACTATTTTGAATGTAATTTGGAGGTAAGATGTGCAGGCATTGGGGCACAGAGATTCACCTGGCTCGAATGGAAAAGTTGAAGGGGGTATGGGAGAAGATTTGGGAGAGAGCAGATTGGAGGAAGCGATATCTTGTGGGACTGTGATTCTGGGATGGTGGGTAGGGGATAAAGGGGGAATAAATTGTAACTTAAAATCTGATGGAAATGAATGATGTAAAACAGAAGTTAATAAAGAATTTGTTAAGTGGAAAAAAATAATACTCCTAACAATATTATAGCCAGATTCTGAGGTTCCCAGATCAAAGAGAAAATACTACAAGCAGGCAGGAAGAAACAATTTGAATATTGTGAAACACAATTAGGATAACACAGGGTATGGAAGCTTCTACATGAGGGATCAAAGGGCTTGGAATATGATATTCCGGAGGTCAAAGAAGCTGGTATTAAAACCAAGGATTACTTATGCAGCAAACCTGAATATAATGTTTTTGGGAAAATATGGTCATTCAATGGAATAGAGGACTCCCAAGCATTTTTGATGTAAAAACCAGAGTTGAATAGAAAATTTGACATTCATATACAAGAAGTAAGAGAAGGATGAGAAGGTAAACAGGGAAAAGAAATCATAAGTATATAATCAAAGTTGAACTAATTAGATTCCTACATGGAAAAACAATAATTGCAACTTATGAAACTTTTCTCAGTATGAGAATAGGTGAAGGGAATAGAAATGTGTGTGGGTGGGTGGGTGGGTGTGTCCATGTGTGTATGTATACATATATATTTATTTCTATATAGGAGGGTATATGGGCCTATGCATACATATGCGAGTGTATGTATATATGTGCACAGGTATACATAGACAGAGAGTGCAGGATCAATTGAATAGGAAGGGATGATACTTAAAAGTTGAAATTAAGATAGAGAGAAGAATATAATGAGAGGAAATGGGGAGAGATAGAATGGGGTAAATTATCTCATATAGAAGAGGTAAGGGAAAACTGTGGCAATGCAGGAGACAAACAGGGAGGCAAAAAGTCAACCTTATTTTTTTTTTTTATTTTTTTAAAGCAATTTGGGTTAAGTAACTTGCTCAAGGTTACACGGCGAGTCATTATTATTTATGCGTGGGTGCTCATTTTCTGAGGCTGGATCTGATCTCGGGTCATCCCAACTCCGAGGCCGACTCTCTTACTCACTGCGACACCTACCCCCCCCTTTAGGGCAATTGGGGTTAAGTAACTTGCCCAAGGTTACACGGCTAGGTTTTTGTTTGTGTGGATTAAGTGTCAGAGGCCAGCTCCGAACTCAGTTCCTTCTGATTCCAGGGCCAGCGCTCTATTCGCTGCGCCACCTAGCCGCCCCAGTCAACCTTATTTTCAATGAATTTGGCTCAGGGAGGGAATGACATACACACTACATAGGGTATCTCACCCTGCAAGAGAGTAGGGTTGAAAGGGATGAGAAGGGCTATGATGGAAGGGAGGGCAGGCTGGGGTGAAGGGGAGTTGGAAGCACCCACTTTTGAAAAGGGACAGGATCAAATAAGAGAATAGAACTAGTGGGGGCTGGGATAGGATGGAGGGAAATATAGTCAGTCTTCCCCAATATATCCATTATGGAAATGTTTTTCATAGCTACATATAAACAACCTATATTAAATTGTTTATCTTCACGGTAAAGGTGGGTGATGAGGGACATAGGGAAAACATCTGTAATTCAAAGTTTTAAAATCAAATGTTTAAAACATATTATTATTATTATTATTATTATTATCATTATTTCACATGTATATGAGAAATAAGATATATAAGCCCTGGGGCATGGAGATTCACCATGCCCTACTGGAAAATCAGAGGGGGAATGGGAGATGATATGGTTGAGAGCAGATTAGGGGAAGGGATATTCAGTGGGATCACTGTTTTGGTGTGGGGGTAATGGAAAAATGGGGAGAAATATTCTTACTCAAAATATTGTGGAAATGAATGATGTAAACTAAAAAATAATAAAAGAAAAAAAGAAAATTTAAGAAGAACAAAATAAAAAAGAAATGATTTATCCCAATGGTACTAGGAACATTTTTTTTAGTAGATGAATGAAAAGAAGAGAGTGATATTATGAACTTTTACATTTGTTTCCAGATTAGGATAATAATGTGACAATTCCCCCAAACGCTCTATGATAGAAAGTCTTAAGATCATTTCTTAAAATCTACCTTTTTTGGTTTTATTATTTTGTTTTTTCCTCAATTACATGTGAAAACATTTTTAACATTTTTAATAAAATCTTAGAGTTACCAATTGCCTCCCTCCCTTTGTTACTCATCCTTAAGAAGATGACCACTGGTCTGGAGGAACCCAGAACACCAGGAGCTGTGGCAACTCCAGAATTATCAACATAGACATGCCTAGGAAAAAGTAAGAGGTTAGTGTCCTATGCATTTTGGGACTGGTATTTAGGGAATGCGTTGTCTCCCTCCCCTGGGGGCTAGAAGCCGTTGAGGACAAATGCAATTTTTTAGTTTTCAGAGGCAGCTCCAGCTCCCAGCCTGCAAATTGTAGGAAGATGCAGCGATCAGTCTTAGGGGGTAATCACTCTTGCTTTAACCTCTCTGGATCTGGATTGTGATCTAGGGTGGAAGTCTTGGGTGGGTTTACAGCTTGCAAGAAATGAAAGTTGCCCCCCACACGTTCCGGACGAAAATTCCTCTATCTGGCCTCAAAGCCATAGTGTGGCAACAAGCCCAAAAGCCAAACAATTAAATGGCAACATACCAAGGCAAAGGAAACAGAAAAATGTCACCCTAGACTCCTATTTTGGGGACATAGAGCTGGAAAAGGACTGTGAGGTCAGAAGTCCTGCTCCAAAAGCCCAAGGGGAAAACATGAGTGGGTTGCAGGCCATAGAGGACCTTAAGAAGGACTTTAAAAATCAAATAAGAGAAGTGGAGGAAAAATTAGAAAGAGAAATGAGAAGGATGCAGGAAAAGTATGAAATGAGGGTCAACAGCCTGACTGAGGAAAACAACACCTTAAAAAATAGACTAACTCAAATGGCAAAGAAGGCCCAAAAGGGCAATGAGGAGAAGAATGCATTAAAAAGTCGAATTTTCCAGATGGAAAAAGAATCTCAAAAGTTCACTGAGGAGATCGATTCCTTCAGAGTTAGAATGGAGCAAATGGAACCTACTGACTTTATGAGAAATCAAGATGCTGTTAAGCAGATGCAAACAAACGAAAGATTAGAAGGCAATGTGAAATAACTCATCGGAAAAAACACTGACCTGGAACACAGATCCAGGAGAGACAATTTAAAAATTATTGGACTACCTGAAAGCCATGATCAAAGAAAGACCCTAGAAATCACCCTTCAAGAAGTTCTCAAGGAAAACTGCCCTCATGTTTTAGATCCAGAGGGCAAAATAGAGGTTGAAAGAATCCACAGGTCACCTCCTGAAAAAGATCCCAAACAGAAAACCCCCAGGAATATTATAGCCAGGTTCCAGAATCCCCAGATCAAGGAGAAAATACTACAAGCAGCCAGGAAGAAACAATTTCAATATTGTGGAAACACAATCAGAATAGCCCAGGACCTGGCAGCTTCTACACTGAGGGATTGAAGGGCATGGAATATGATATTCCAGAGGGCAAAAGAACTGGGATTGAACCCAAGGGTCACCTACCCAGCAAAACTGAGTATTTTGTTTCAAGGGAAAATATGGTCATTCAGTGGAATAGAGGACTTTCAAGCATTCTTGAGGAAAAAACCAGAACTGAATAGAAAATTTGACACCCAGACACAAGGAGGAAGAGATGCCTGAGAAGGTAATCAGGGAAAAGAAATCATTAGGAATTTATCAAATTTGAACTATTTACTTTTGGAAGTTGAACTATTTCTTATATGGAAAAGCAATAACTTTGACTGATGATATCTTTCTCACTATGAAAATAATGGAAGAAGGGTGTGTGGTCATATGAATACATATGTGAATGTGTGTGTATATGGTTACAGTTATATATGGATAGAGGGCATAGGTGGAATTTGTTGGGAAGGGAGAATACTCAAGGGATGAAATTATGAGGTGAGAGAGGAAAGTGGCAAGAGGAGATGGGGAGAGACAGGGTAGGGTCAACTATCCCATGTAGAAGAAGCAAGGGGAAGTGGTTGCAAAGGAGGGGGAGAATAAGGAAGGCTAAAAAGGCAAAACCACATTTACATTGAATTTGGTCCAGGGAGAAAATGACATACATACTAAATGGGATATGCAGCAGGATAGGGGGAAGGGGGATGAGAGGAGGGATGATGGATGGGAGGGCATCCTTGGGGTGAGGGGAGGTTGGAAGTACCCACTATAGAAGAGGGACAGGATCATGTAGGGAATGGACCAGGTGGGGGGTGGGATGAGTGGGAGGGAATTATAAGCAGCCTTGTACAATATATCTAATATGATAATGTTTTGCATAGCTAGACATGTACAACATATACTGAATTACTTATCTCCCCAGAGGGAATGGGTGACAAGGGAGGAAGGAAATGGATCTGAAATTCGAGGTTGTAACATTACATGTTTCAAATATATATAAATTCTATTATTAATATTCTTTTACTTGTAATAGGGAGATAAGACGTGCAGGCATTGGGACACAAAGACTCACCTTCCTATAATGGAAAAATCGATGGGGGTATGGGAGAAGGTATGGGAGATAGCAGATTGGAGGAAGCGATTTCTTGTGGGACTACTATTCTGGGAGGTTGGGTAGGGGAATAATGGGGGGAAAATAATTGTAACTCAAAATCTGGTGGAAATGAATGATGTAAAACAGAAGTTAATAAAGCATTTGTTAAAAAATAAAAAAAATAAAAAAGAAGATGAGCACTTTGATAGAGATTACACATGTGCAGTCATTTTTGTAGAACAAAAAGAAACCAACCCATGAATGGAAAAAAAAAAATAGGAAGTATAAACAAATTAGCTTTAATCTGCATCAGTTCTTTACCTGGAGATGGAAAGTATTTTTCATCATAAATCTTTTAGTTTTGTTTTGTATATTACATTGCTGAGCATACCTTAATCATTTACAGTTGATCATTTTATAATATTGTTGTTACTTTTCACAATGATCTCCTGGCTATGAGCATTTCACTTTGCACCATTTCATATAAATCTTCTTAGTTTTTTCTTTTTTTTTTTTCCTGAAATCAACTTGCTTTCCATTTGTTATAACACAATAGTATTTCATCAAAGTCAAATACTAAAAATTGTTTATCCATTCCACAATTGAATGCTATGTCCTTAAATTCTAATTGTTCGCCTCTACCAAAAGAATCAATATTTATGTACATATAGGTCCTTTTCCTTTTCCTGTCACCTCTTTGTTACACAGACCTAATAATGGTATTGCTGAGTCACAGTGTAGGCACAATTTTATAGCACTTTGGGCATAGCTCCAAAATGTTCTCTAAAATGATTGAATTAGTTCACAACTCACTAAAAGTTGCCCTATATTTTCACATTTCCAGCCTTTTCCTTTCATAGTAGCCAAACTCATAGTTATGAGGCAGTATCTCAGAAGTTTTATAATTTAAATTTCTCTAATCAATAGTGATTTAAGTATTTTGTATGACAATATGAAACTTTGATTTTTTTTTTTTTTCCTAAAAGCTACCTGTTCATATGATTTAACCCTTTAAATATTGGAAAATTATTTATAAATTTGACTCCATTCTCTACATATTTGAGAAATGAGAACTTCTATCAGAAAAATTTCTGCAAGTTTTTTTCTACTTTCCTCCTTTCTTCCTATTTTTATTGAATTGTTTTGTATGTGCAATATTTCAATTCAATATATTTAAAAATGTCCATTTTACATTATATAATGTTTTCTAAACCTTGTTTGGTCATAAATTCTTCCTTTTTCATAGATCTTATTTAGTAGTTTTCCCAGAAATTTTTGTCAAATAGTGAATTGTTTTCCCAAAAATTTGGATCTTTGAGTTCTTCAAACTATTTTATTACTATCATTTACTACTATGTACTATATCCCTAATCTATCTTAATCAGTACCAGATTGTTATGAATGAATGATGAATTTATTATTTTTCCTAGCTATTCAAAATATTTTGGTAGGTTGATTTCTATGACATTGAATATATTAATTTAAGTAGAATTGTCATTTTTTTTATTAAATTGGTTGACATACTTATGAGAAATTATTATTTTCCCATTTATTCAGATTTTTTTTTTGTTTCAGTCAAAATTGTTTTGTTATTCTGTTAATTTCCTTCCTGAATTTCTCTTGGCAGATAGACACATAATTATTTTATATTGTTTGTAGTTATTTTGAGTGGAATTTCTCTCTATCCCTTCTTGTTGCCCTTTGATCAGTCATATACAAAAAATGTTGTTGATTTTCATTAGCTTGTTTTATATGCTGCAATTTTGCTGGATATTATTTCAAATAGTTTTTGTTAATTCTCTGGAGGTCTCTGAGTATGCCATCATCTCATCCACAAAATGTGAGAGTTTGTTTACTCAATGCCTATTTCCATTACTTCAATTTCTTTTTCTTGTGTTATTGCTATGGTGGTGATAAGGTTCATCTTTGCTTCACTCGGGATCTTGTTAGGAAGACTTCCAATTTATAAACATTAGACATGTCTCCTTATTGTTTCAGATAAATGTTTTAAAAGAAAGCTTCATTTTTCCAATGTTTTCTAGAGTTTTTTTTTTGTTTTGTTTTTTAATAGAAAGGAATGGTTTGTTTTATCAAAAGCTTTTATTGAATTTATTGAGATAATGAAATATTTTGTGTATTTTTGTTATTGAAATAGATAATTATACTTATAGGTTTCCTAATATTGAACCAGCTTTGCTTTCCTGTTAGAACTGTTACATGGTAATAGTGTATGATCTTTGTGATATTGCTGTAAACTACTTGTAAATACTTTATTTTTTACATAAATTTTCGTTAGGAGAATTGGTTTTATAGTCTTTTTCTTTTCCTTTAATTTTTTGGTCTTCATTAATTTGTTTCTTTACTTTTAGTTTACATGATGCAGTTCCACAATTCCTTGAGTTTCAAATTTTCTCTCCCTCCCTCTCCTCCCCACCACCCCATGGTGGCATAAAATCGAGTACAGGATCTGGAAATACTCTCACATTAGACATTAGTAAGGTTATAAAGAAGGATTGTATCAGATTGAATGAACAATGGGAAAGAGGAAACAAAACCAAACGAGAAAAAGAAAAAGAGCAGGTAGTTTGTTACAATCAGGATTCAAACTCAGTTCTTTCTACTTCTTTCTCTGGATGTAGACATGTCTTTCCATCATGAGTCTTTTGGGGTTGACTTATAACCCTACATTGCTGAGAAGAGTCCAGTCTATCAAAGTTGGTTTCAAACATAGGTTGTGTATAATTTTGTACAAATTTCTCCTGGTTCTACTCTTCTCACTCAGCATCAGTTTGCATAATTCTCTCTGGTAAATATGAAGTCCATCTGCACCTTGTTTCTTATAGCACAATAGTATTCCATTACATTCATATACCACAAATTGTTCAGACATTCCCTAATTGATGGGCACCCACTTAATTTCCAATCTTCGCCACCACAAAAAGAGATGCTATAAATATTTTTGTACATCCATATGTACATCCTCCCACTTTTATGATCTCTTTGGGATACAACCCTAGAAGTAGTATTGCTGGGCCAAAGGGTAGGAAATTATTTATAGCCCTTTGGGCATAATTCCACATTGCTCTCCAGAATGGTTGGATCAGTTCATAAATCCACCAGCAATGTATTAGTGTTTCAATTTTTCAACATCCTCTCCAGCACTTGTCATTTTCCTGTTTTGACATCTTGGCCAATCTGACTGGTAAAATGTTGTACCTCAGAGTTGTTTTGATTTGCATTTATCTAATCAACAGTGATTTAGAGTACTTTTTCATATGCTTATGGGCATCCTTAATTTCTTCCTCTGAAAACTGCCTGTTTATATCCTTTGACCATTTATCAATTGGAGAATGACTTGTATTCTTATAGATTTGAATCAATTCTATGTATATTTTAGAAACGGGTCCTTTATCAGAGACAAAGTTTGTAAAAGTTCTTTCCCAATTTCCCACTTCCTTTTTAATCTCGGTTACATTGGCTTTGTTTCTACAGACTTTTTCAATTTAATGTAATCAAAATTATCCATTTCTGTATAGCCAAGCAAAGGCAACTTCCCAAGGTTCAAAATAGCAGCATAGCTTCTCTCCATTTTATTCAGTGACAAATTAAAAACAGAGAAAAATCAAAATACACCATAATTCAAAATACAGAATTCACCAAGTTGAATTCAACAAAGAACTACTCCACTCCTGGACAGTACATTCATTTAGTCAATCACAAAGCCCCTCTTCTCAAATGGAGATTAGTTTCCAATCATAAACAGGGTACATTCATTTGGTTTGTCACAGAGCACAGAAAAAAAAAAAAAAAGGTCTAAAGTTCCCTACCCCTGGTTCACAACTGAATAGTTTATCTACCCCAGAGATACAACAAGCTTAAGATATTGTCACAGTATTTAATACCCAAAGAGGGGTCTTTTCTTCATGTTGACCCAAGGCATGTTCTCAGCAATCTCTGTTCCTGGGGAGACAAAATTCAACAAGGCCACAAGATACATTGCCAGTATCCTCATCAATTCATTCTCTGTATGCGGAACAGTCCCAGGACGTCTGAATACATCAGCAAGTCCCTCTTCCAGGATTTCTGTAAACATACAACAAGAAAGTCTTCCTTCAGGGCTTCTGAACCAACAACAATGTTCCAGGACCTCTGCAACAACATCAACTGTTCTTCACCAGTGGACACAATTCACTCTCTGTCTGCAGAACAGTCTCAGGAGCTCTGAACCAACAGCAAGGTTCCAGGACCCCTGAAACAACAGCATTGTTCTTCAACAATGGATGAATCTGGTAAAAGAACACCAAAAAAAATACCAGCATCGTAGCCATGTATCCTCATTCCTTGGCAGCTCTGGGGGCAACTCCCAAAAGTCCGGGGCAGTTCAAACTGGCCCTCAGCAAAAATATGTCTCTCTGCCTCCACAATGCTTCTTCCAAAAAATTCTTCTGCCTCTCTCCCT
This sequence comes from Gymnobelideus leadbeateri, assembly GCA_011680675.1. Classification (NCBI taxonomy): domain Eukaryota; kingdom Metazoa; phylum Chordata; class Mammalia; order Diprotodontia; family Petauridae; genus Gymnobelideus; species Gymnobelideus leadbeateri. The sequence continues at coordinate 24,518 of WOXC01008792.1, read as the reverse complement.
CTCTCTGTTTGTGACTCTCTAAAATAATATCACCAGCTCCTCCCAGTTCAGCCCTATCTTTTCACTTTTCAACAAGTGCATCCCACAGATGGGATACACAAGCTCTGGGTTTTAACACTCAACCAAGCCAATACAGGGGATCTTTGAATTCCATTACTATTATAATTTTGCATGTTATAATGATCACTAATTCTTGTTGGTCATAACATCTTTCCCTATCCACAAATCTGACAGGTAAACTTGCTTTCCAAGATTACATACTGTATCAGCCTTTATCCTAGATCATGCACCCATTTAGGTTTGATTTTGGTTTGTGTTGTTAGAAAATGGTCTATGCCCAGTTTCTGCCATACTATATTCCAGTTTCCCCAGCAATTTTTGTCAAAGAGTGAGTTCTTAATCCCAAAAACTAAGTCTTTGGGTTTATCAAACAATAGATTTCTCTAGTCATTGACTACTGAGTCGCATGTGCCCAGTCTATTCCATTGATGTACTACTAAATTCCTCAGCCAGTAAAAAGTAGTTTTGATGGCTGCTGCTTTATAATACATATTAAATTCTGGCATAGCTAGTCTACCTTGCTAGCATTTCTTTTCATTAATTCCCTTGATATTCTGGACCTCTTGTTTTCCCAAATGAATTTTGTTGCTATTTTACTGTTTTTCCTCCCTCTAAAAAGTATTTTTTTGTTTGTTTGTTTGTTTGTTTTTGTTTTTTTGTTTTTTTTTTTTTGGTAAATTGATTAGTATGGCACTAAATATATAATTTAACCTAGGTAAAATTGTAATTTTTCTTATATTACCTCAACCCAGCCATGAGCAATTGATGTTTTCACAATTAGTTAGATCTGACTTTATTTGTGTAAAACGTGTTTTGAATTTGTGATCATATATGTCCTGGTTCTGTTTTGGCAGGTAGATTCCCAAATATTTTATAAAGTCTTCAGTAATTTGAAATGGAATTTCTCTTTCTGTAATTTACTGTTGAATTTCATTAGAACTACACAGGAATGCTGAGGATTTATGTGAGTTTATTTGATATCCTGCAACTTTGCCAAATTTATTTACTGTCTACAGGAATTTTTTAATAGATTATCTAGGATTCTCTAAGTATATCATTATATTATCTTCAAAGAGTGATAGCTTGGTCTCTTCTTTGAGTAATTTGATTAATTTCATTTCTTTTTCTTCTCTAATTGATACTGCTAACATTTCTAGTACTGGGTTGAATAAGAGGGGTAATAGTGGACACACTTCTTTCACCCCTGATCTTATTGGATATGCTTCTAGATTTTCCCAATTAAATATAATACTCGCTGATGGCTTTAAATAGATGCTACCTATTACTTTAAGCAAAACTCAACTGATTCCTATACTATTTGGTGCTTTTAATAGGAATGGATGTTGTGTTTTGTCAAAACTCTTTTCTGCATATATTGAGATAATCATGTTGTTTCTGCTAGTTTTATTGTTGATGAGATCAATTATACTGATGGTTTACCTAATATTAAATCATCCTTGCATTCCTAAGATAAATCATACTTGATCAAAGTGAATTATTCTTGTAATAAGTTGCTGTAACCTTTTTCCTAATATTTTATTTAAATTTTTTGCATCTATATTCTTGAGGAAATTTATCTATATATTTTTTCTCTGTTTAAACTCTTCCTGATTTTAAATCGTATGCCCTATGTGCATATTTGTGTCATAAAAATAATTTGGTAGGATTCTTTCTTCATGAATTTTCCCAAATAGTTTGTAGAGTATTGGAATCAATTGTTCTTTAAGCATTTGATAGAATTCACTAGTATATCCATCTGAGCCTAGAGATTTTTTCCTAGGGAGTTCACTGATGGCTTGTTCAATTTCTTTTTCTGAGATGGGGTTATTTAAATAATTTACTTCCTCTTCAGTTAATCTTGGCAATTTATATTTTTGTAAATATTCACTCATTTCAATAAGATTGTCAAATTTATGTACATACAATTGGGCAAAATAATTCCTAAATATTGTTTTGATTTCATCTTCATTGGAGGTAGATCCAACCTTTTCATTTTTGATACTCATAATTTGGTTTTCTTCTTTATTTCTTTATCACATTGAATATGGGTCTATCAATTTTGTTTTTGGTTTTCTTTTTCATAAAACCAACTCAGTTTTATTTATTAAATCAATAGTTTTCTTAATGCTAATTTTATTAATCTCTCCTTTGGATTTTATTATTTCTAATTTAGTATTTAATTGGGGATTTTCAATTTGTTATTTTTAACCTTTTTCAATTATATGCCCCATTCATTCATTGAACTCCCTTTTCTCTAATTTGTTCATGTATGCACTCAGGGATATAAAGTTTCCCCTAAGAACTGCCCTTGCTGCATTCCACAAATTTTGGTATATTGCCGCATTATTGCCAATCTCTCTTTTTTTTTTTACTATTTTTTCAAATGTGTTATTAACTTCTGGTTTAAATCATTCATTTCTGCCAGATATTGAGTTGCAATTTTTTCCCCTATTTTTCCCCTACCCACCACTCAAAATAGCAGTCCCACAAGATATCCCCTCCTCCAATCCACTCTCTTCCATATCTTCCCCCATAGACCCTTCAAATTTTCCAGTAAGTCATGGTGGATTTCTATGCCTCAGTGCCTATATATCCTTTTCCCCAAATATATGTGAAATAGTATTAATAAAAATTATATATATATATATATATATACACAAACACACACATATATATGTGTGTGTTTGTGTGTGTGTGTGTGTGTATTAAACATTTGGTTTTAAAACTTTGAATTCCAGATTTAATCCCTTTCTCCCTTATCACACACACTTACTGGGAAGATAAGCAATTCAATATAGATTTTACATGTGTAGTTGATGCAAAACATTAGCAGAGTAGATATATTTTAAAAGACTGATTATATTTCCCTCTGTCATATCCCACCTCCCACTTCTTCTATTCTATACTTTGATCCTGTACCTTTTCAAAAGTGTGTGCTACCAAATTTCCTTCCCCCCAGCCTGCCCTCCCTTGCATCATCCCCCCTCTAATCCCTTTTCCCCATACTCTCCTGTAGGGTGAGATAATCTATTTAGTTTGTATGTCATTCCCTCCATCAGCCAAATTCAATGAGAATAAGGTTGTCCCATTCCCCTCTGTTCTTCCCCTCCATTGTAACCATTATCCCTTGCCTTTTCTATATGACATAGTTTACCCCATTCTCTCTCTCACCATCACCTCTCATTACATTCCTCTATCATGTCTTAATGTAAACTTTTAAGTATCATCCTTTCCTATTAAATTCATCCTGTGCCTTCTTTCTATGTATACCTATCTATCGATATCTATCTATCTATCTATCTATCTATCTATCTATCTATCTATATATATATTTACATATATATGTATATATATTTATGTACATATACACACTAACATATGTATTCGTATGCCAATATACCCTCCAATATAAACTATATATATAAAACCTTCAAATATTTTCATACTGAGGAAAGTATCATTTTTCCATGTGGGAATGTAAATAGTTCAATTTTGATAAGTTCCTTAAGTTTTCTTTTCCCTGTTTACCTTCTCGTACTTCTCTTGCTTCTTGTATCTGAATGTCAAATTTTCTATCCAGCTCTGATGTTTTCATCCAGAATACTTGAAAGTCTTCTATTCCACTGAATGACCACATTTTCCCCTGAAACATGATACTCAGTTTTGCTGGGTAGGTCATTCTTGGTTTTCATCCCAACTCCTTTGACCTATGGAATATTATATTCCAGGCCCTTCAATCCCTCAGTATAGAAGCTGTTAGATTATCATGATTGTGTTTACACAATATTCAAATTGTTTCTTATTGGCGGCTTGTACTATTCTCTCCTTGATCTGGGGATTTCCAGACCTGACCACGATATTTGTAGGAGTATTCTTCTTGGGATATTTCTCAGGAGGTGATGGGTGGATTCTTTCCACCTCTATTTTGCCCTCTGGTTCTAAAACATCAGAACAGTTTTCCTCGAGAAATTATGAAGATGATTTCTAGGTTCTATCTTTTATCATGGCTTTCAAATAGTCCAGTAATTTTTAAATTATATCTCTTGGATCAACTTTCCAGATCAGTTGTTTTTCCCATGTGATATTTCACATTGCCTTCTATTCTTTCATTTGTTTGGATCTGTTTAACAGCATCTTGATTTATCAAGTCAATAGTTTCCCTTTGCTTCAGTCTAATTCTGAAAGAATGATTCTCCTCAGTGAGCTTTTGAGATTCTTTTTCCATCTGGCAAATTTGGCTTTTTAAGGCAGTCTTCTCCTCATTGCCATTTTAGCCTCTTTTTCCATTTGAGTTTGTCTGTTATTTAAGGGGTTATTTTTCTCAGTCAGACTGTTGACTATCATTTCATAATTTTCTTGCATCATTCTCATTTCTCTTCCCAATTTTTGCTCCACTTCTAGGTCCTCTATAGCCTGTAACCAACTAACCTTTCCCTTTGAAACTTTTGTTGCAGGAGTTCTTACTTCATTGTCTCCCTCCAGTTCTATGCTTTGATATTTTTGTACCCAAAATAGGCACCTAATGTGGGATTCTTCTGTTTGTTTTTCTTCCTTTGCCCCATTATATTGCCCCTCAATTATCTGACTTTTGGGCTTTTTGTCACTGTAGGACTCTGCCGCCAGACAGGGGGAGCTTCTATCCCAAACACTGGGGTTTTTTCAGCTTCTGCAGGTATTAGTTGGGTACCCTCTTTGAGTCCTCCACATTCTCTGGCAGTGTTCACCCACCCCAGGACCTCCACCCAAGACCACAATCGAGATCCAAACAGGTTAAAGCAAGAGCGATTATCCCTCACACTTGTCGTTTGGTCCACCTACAGTCTGCAGGCCAGTAGCTGAAGCAGCCACATGTGGCTAAGTCTATAGGGCCACAGCATCTCAGCCCCTTCTCACCCAGGGAGCAAAAGCAATGCACTCCCAACTACAGGATCTCAAAGTCTGCACTGCACTGACCCCTCACTTTGTCCTTCGAATCTACATGCTGATAATTCTGGAAACTGCCACAGCTCATATGAAGTCCCTCCAGATGGTAGTTGGTCAGGCCCATCCCAGGGCTAAAATCTCTGCCTCACCTGGGCCTGGGCTCAGGTCCCAGAAAGCTGCACTGGCCACTCCCTGCCATACTTCTGTGCTGTCCTCAGCAGGAGGTTAGCTTCTCTGTGTCATTTTGTAGGTTCTGGAGGTCCAATGTTCAGAGTCAAATTTTACATGGATTTTGGAAGTTGGAAGCCAGAGTCCCACAGAAATCCTGTTTCTATTCTGCCATCTTGACCCCTTACTGTCATTCCTTTGAATGAAGTTACTGGTTGTTTTTATAATTTCTTTTTTGACCAACTCATTCTTTAGGATTAAATTGTTTAGTTTCCAATTAAGTTTTAGTCTTTCTTTCCATGACCCTTCATTTCATATGATCTTTATTGTGTCATGATCTAAGAAGGATGTCTTTAATATTTCTTCCTTTCTGGACTGAATTGTGAGGATTTTATGACCTAGTAGGTGGTCAATTTTTGAGTATGTGCCATGACCCACTGAGAAGAAAATATATTCCTTTTTATCCCCATTCAGTTTTCTACAAATATCTATCATATCTACCCTGTCTACATTTCTATTCACCTCCTTAACTTCTTGCTTGCTTGTTTTTAGGTTAGATTTACCAAGTTTAGAAAGGGAGAGATTAAGGTCCCCCACTAGTTTAGTTTTGCTATATATTTCTTCCTCTAATTACCTTACCTTCTCCTTTAGGAATTTGTACACAACGCAGTTTGGTGCATATATGTTAAGTAATGATATTGTTTCATTCTCGATGGGGCATTTTAGCAGGATATAATGTCCTTCCTCGTCCGTTTTAAATAGATCACTTTTTGCTTTTGCCTTATCAGAGATAAGGATTGCTACCCCTGCTTTTTTATTTTTTTTTGTTAACTGAAGCATAATATATTCTACTCCAGCCTTTTATCTGTGGCTATCCCTTTGTTTCAAATATGCCTCTTGTAAACAGCACATCATAGGATTATGGTTTTTAATTCATTCTGCTATCCACCTCTGCTTTATGGGAGAGTTCATCCCATTCAAATTTACAGCAATGATGACTATCTGTCTCTCTCCTTCCATCCTTTTCCCACCCCTGCTTATGTTTTTGTTTCTTCTTCCTCCCTTTCCCTCCTTAAGGTTTTTCCTTTTGACCACCACCTCTCTCAGTGTTCCCTCCCTGTGACCCCCCCTTCTTAACCTACCCTCTCCATTTACTACTATTTTCCTCCCTTCTAATCCCACCTTTCTTATCCCCCCCCCCTTACCCTCCTATTGCCTATAGGACACAATATATTTTTATACTTATCAGAGTATGTTATTCCCTCTTTTACCCCAAACCAATAAGAGTAAATTTCATACAGTGCTCCTCTCTCTCCCTCCTTTTGCTCTATTTAATGAGTTTTTGTGTCTTTTCATGTTATAATCTAAAACTTAACTGATTATGTTGATCACTCTTTGAACCAGAACCAGTTAAAATAATGTTCAAATAATGTTCATCACCCTCTTTCTTTCCCCTTTACTATAATGTGTTTTTATGCCTCTTCATATGGCATAATTTAACTTTTCCTGTCTCATCCTTTCCTTTTATCCCATTACAGTCCCTTTGAACCCCTAAAAAAGGTTACTTTTTATCATCACATTAGTTCATTTATACCCACACCCTCTATCTATGTATAACCCATTTAAAGTTAATGATATTCCTATAAATTTTTATATTGACAGTTATCAGCTTCTCCAATGGGGATGTAAACATTCCACTTATATTGCATCCCAATTTATGTGTATGTGTGTGTGAGTGTGCTTGTGTGCATGTGTTTATGTGTGAGTGTTTGTTTTCCTTGTTTACCTTTTTATGTCTTTATTGAGTCTTTTAATTGGAGATCTGGTTTTCCATTGAGTTCTGTTTTTTTTTTTTTTTCATCAGGAAAGTCTGGAAATTGCTTATTTCATTAAATGGCAATCTCCTTGCCTGATAGATTATGCTCAATTTTGCTGGTTGCAATCCTAGCTCTTTTACCTAGTGAAATATCAAATTCCAATTCCAATACCTCTGATCTTTTAATGTAGATGCTTCTAGGTCCTGTGTAATCCTTTTTGTAGTTCCATGATATTTGAATTGTTTCTTTTTGGCTGCTTGCAATATTTTCTCTTTGATCTTATAATTCTGGAATTTCGCTACTATATTTCTTGGAGTTTTCAATTTAGGATCTCTTTCAGGAGGAGACATGTGAATTCTTTTGATAATTATTTTACCTTCTGATTGTAGGACTTCATGACAGTTTTCTTTGACAGTCTATTGGAGAATGTTGTCCATGCTGCTTTTTTTCATCATGGCTTTCTGGTAGACCAATAATTCTTACTTTATCTCTCCTGGATCTGTTCTCCAGGTCAGTTGCTTTATTTCAGTAAATTATTTTACACTTTCTTCCAAATTTTCAGTCTTCATGTTATATTTGCTTGACCCTTGGTGCATCATAGAGTCCTGAGTTTCAATTTAACTGATTCTAATTTTTAGTGAATTATTATCTTTGTTTATTTTTTGAAGGTCCTTTTTAAGGGAAGCATTTTTTTTTCAATTAGCTCAATAATTTTCTTTTTAAGTATTTGTTTTCTTCAGTGAGACTTTTTTTTTCAATTTGGTCAATGTAGATTTACATTAATCTTCTACCTCTCTAATTCAGCTTTTAAGATATTTCTTGAGCTCTTCCAAGAATGCTTTTGGGCTTGAGAACAGTTTATATTTCCATCTGTGGTCTCAGGTGTGGCCATAGGGCCTATGCTGTTTCCTGTAAGTGATTTTTTTTTCAGAATAATTGGATTCTGTGTGGCTAGGTCACACAGTGAATAGAGCACTGGCCTGGAGTCAGGAGGACCTAAGTTCAAATCTGGTCTCAGACACTTAACACAAAAACCAGCCTTTTGACCTTGAGCAAGTCATTTAACCCCAATTGCCCTCCAAAAAAAAATAATGGGATTCTATTGTCTTTATTCTTGCCTTTGTAAGTTGCTTGTGGCCCATTGTAATTGCCTATTTCCTGTTCTTTGAAGTCTATTTCTGCTCCTGGAGTACAGAGTGCTATGAAGCAAACTTCTCAGGCTGGGTGCTATGTGCCTGTTTGTTGGCTTTGTGTGCTGTAGCCTCTGAGAGTCTAGATTCAGGCCAAGGCAGGGATTCTCAGTGTTTCCCCTGAGTTACCCTGAGGCTCACAGACTAATCTGTGGGGTAGGGGTCGTCTGGCACCTTTAGTTTTCTGCCTCTATGTCCCTGAGTTACAGTTTAGGCAGTATTTTGCTGGTCAGGTAAGATGGGATTTGTTGGGACCCCTCCTGATCTTCTCTTCAGACTCCTTGCAGGCTCAGTTACGCCCTTTCTCCATGACTCCTAATCCTGAGGCTATTTCTGCTATTTCAGGATTTTGCTCTAGGTGGGACATTTATCTCTGGATTTTCTTGGTCAGTAATGGGGAATTGGAGCAGCCAGAGTTTACTTTGCCATACTGGCCCCTGGAAAATCAGGCAGGTGACTTTTAAACTGAGCTTCCTCTTACCCTGCTCCAACAGATCCTCCTGTCCCATGGTGAGACATTAGTGAGATGGCTGCAAATTGCCCTTGGGGGTAGTGAATCTGCTGGCTTGGACTCCTTTTCTATCTGCTGTAGTCTGCTCTCTAGTCAGAGCTGCTGCAGCCCCTGCATGCTCCACTCTTCCCCTTCCCTTACCCACATGGGCACTTTCCTGGGCTGGATGCTGCCATGCTCCATCTCCCAATGGATTTTGACACTCCAAAATCCATTCATGTTCACTTTTTAATGTTAGTAACAGGATTCATGGAGGAGCTTAGAAAAGTTACTGCTTCAATTCTACCATCTTGGCTACGCAACCATAGTCCATTTTCTTTGTGTTTGCTATTCCCAGTTTAGGTAACAGCATTATATTTTGTCAAAGAAAGAATTTCTTATGTCTCTATCTTTATTTATTTTTCCAGATAGTTGGGAAAGTATGGGAATTGATTGTTCTTTAAATCTTTGGTAGAATTCACTTATAAATTCATTTGGTATTGGGGATTTTTTTTCTTAGGGACTTCATTGATAAATTGTTCAATTTATTTTCCTAAGATAGAGCTATTTAAGTAATGTATTCCCTCTTCCGTTAATCTGAGAAGTTTGCATTTTTATAAGGATTTATCCATTTCTCTTAGCTTCTTAAATTTATTGAGTTAAACTGATTTTGAAATTGAGGGGATGCCCATCAATTGGGGAATGGCTTATCAAGTGATATTATGTGAGTGTGATGTAACATTATCATGCTATAAGGAATGATAAGCAGGATGGTTTTAGGAAAACCCGGGAAAACTTATGTGAACTGATGCAAAATGAAATGAGTTAAACCAGGATAACATTATACACAAAACAACAACATTACAATGATGATCAATGTGAATGACTTTGCTACTTGGATCAATACAGCGATACAAGCATTTTCACAGGACTTAAGATGAAAATATCCACTTGAAGTATATTTTTGCACCTTATTTCTCTTGTCTTTTTTTGCTACTTCAATAGTCTTTAAATGTTTTCAATGACTTCACATATCTGATTAATGTTACATGGTCTGCCTTCTCAATGCCTAATGAAAATAACATGAGGAAAACAGAGTTTGGAAATATTTTTTTTCTTAAATAAATGTTAAAAATAAATAATTTCAAATAAAAATGATATCATCATAATATGCATTTAATCTGTTTCTTTTCCCTACATTTATTTCATTCCTTGTCAGTGTTATTGCATTATTATTTAAAAAGAGAGGAAATTGGATAAAATGCTGAGCTAGGATTAATGTCACTAAGGATTCAAAATCTGACACTGATACTGATTTCCTTTTTTTCTACCCCTATACTTATGATAAATATGCAAATATATTCCCCCATCCTAAGTCCCATACCAACTGACTTCAATATTCCTTATTTCTTCAATGGATAGATAGATAGAATGAATTGATTGAAGCAATGGAATTGTTTTTAAAGTTTCAAAAAGGAAAGGAAATCTATCAAAAACCTAATGTCTCTATGACATGACATAATAACAATAAACCTTCCCTATCTGATATGTATAACACATTTTTGTATTGTCATTACAGTTATTCCTTCCACATAGTGACTTTTCTTATTGGGGTTTCAATATGTTGTGGGTCTGCATAAGAATTAAAATATGATTTTTGGCACATGAAGGCCAGCAGCTGACAAAAAGGCTTAGAAATTCAGAAATACATAATATATATGTATAGTATTAATTAATATCAACATATTTTTTATCTTTTAGTATGATAATAATTCAGACTTCTCTTATGAAGTGAGGGAGAAAAATTTTACATTGATTTTCAAGATAGTATGAATGCTTCACCCCTAACACTTGTTATGTGGAAGGGATTACCATATTCTATTACACTATGAAATTTGCCCTGATATCTCATTATATTTTTATGGTTCTGTCTTGTTTCTAAAATCAATTTATCATGCAAACTCTGAAGCAGATAGTGAAAATGTTATTATCACATGTGGTCAAACTCTGACTCAGTGAGGTATATTCATACCCTCAGTCATATTTTAGTAAATGGTAGAACAAGATTTAAGTGTGGACCTATGAGACCAATGCTCATTTCCTCTATTTCTCCTCCAAAAAAATAATGAAAATAGAAAAACAAAACTTTTTTTTCTGAGTTTTAAGCAGCTGGCTAACATCTATGCACTCTTCATTGCAATGTGACTAGTGCATTGAACTTTATCTATCTGCTTAATTATTCAGAATCATAACTTAGGATCCATCATGGAGGAAAATAACCACAGATCAGCAAAATAAACACACAGTTAATATAGTTACTATATACGCTATACCATATAATCTAGGAAAAGTTAACATTTCTCTGTCTCAGCTTCTTCATTTGTAAAATGAGAGAATTAGAATTGATGCCCCCTCAAAACCCTTTTACCTCTAAACTATGATCTTGGGACCTTATAATTGAGAGCAAATAGTCTAAAACTTGCCAGAATGTGGGTATCACATAATTACATAATTACAGAAGAGGCTCATGTCCAAACTCAATGACCTTGACTATTTAAAAGCAATTATGTTAATCATAGAAATATGTCCCTTATTTAATAGTTTGCCATGATTTTCTCTGCATATAGTGTATTGCATCTCAGAAGAACACCTTAATTTTTTATTGTGAACATACTTTAATATCAGTCATGGCATCAAGTAGAATCAAAGGTATATTAAATATTTACATATGTTTCATTTTAAACCTTAAAGATGATCTGTTTTAAATACATTTATGTCATATCAGAGTCACTATTTTAAAGCATATTAAACTACAAATTAAATGATATTCCCAAATTGTTTCCTTATATTAAAAGACCAGAATCAAAATCATCCTTATTTTTATTCTGCTTTATGTTTGGTATTTCATTTTTGAGGCACAGTATTCCTTATGGTACATCCAATGGTATAATAGCCCCAGGTAATATCCTTGGATTGAGGATGAGGGAATTGTGAGGTGGGAAGTAAACGTCTGAAAAATAATAAACATTAGATTGTGAAATACAATTAGCATATGGATGCTGCCAACTGGTCTTGAGCACCCTGAATTTGATCAGATGCATGCGTTTCCAAAATTAGAAGTCCTAAAATAGATCAGGAAAAGAGAGTTTATTTCCAGGATCCACTATCTCAGTCAGGATGCCTGAGGCAGGGCATATCTACACTGTAGCAGTTCTAATTTGAAGAAAATGGACTCCTTTTCCCAGGAGAAACTAATCACAAACTTTATGGGTTTAAATGACACCACATTAAGTTGAATTTGAAGTTAAAATCTTGACTTTGCTATTTAATATCTATATAACCTTGAAGAAAATATTGCTAAATGTAAATCTAAGCACAACTAGTTTTCCAGAGAACTGCTGCTGTGAACAGCTTCAAGGTTCTGATAACATAGTATAGTAAACTCTCTATTTGTTCAGCAGTAAATTAAGGCAAAACATTCACAGAAATCAAAGTACAGTGTTCACAATGCTATGACATAACAACTGATCACTAAAATGACCACAGTTTTATCACCAAAGTGGCCACATAGTTTTAAACAAAGTACAATCATTTAGTAGCTCAATAATTTAGTAAGTCCTTAATTCAGTCATCCTTGCCTCCCTCTAAGGGACACAAAGTACAAAGCTCAAAGTTCTCCACCCCTAGGTCACAGTAAATCATAATATTCTCAGTCAGCATCAGGTACCCAAGAAGTGATCTTTTCATTTTGATTCAAGGCTGTCTCTCAGCTTCCATGGTTCCACTTACATGGTCCCAGCTCATGCTTGAATCTACACAACTGTCACCTGTGTTCAAAGGCAGGCATCTCTCAGTTCATTGTCCAGCTCCCTTTCCAGTTCTTCATCCAGTTTCTTGTCCAGTTTCCACTCCATGTTGAAGCTCATAGTGTCTAGTCCACCTCAAGTACTACACAGTTCCTGTTTCTGAGAAGACAAGGCTTAACATAGCCACAACAATATTCATATGCATTGCTGGCATCATTATCAATTCATTATCTGCCTGTAAAATCAATTCAGACCCACCAACAAGGTCTGAGAACTCAACACAAATCATCAGGATAGAAATCAACACAGACCCACAAACAAGGCTCAAGAGGTCAATACAAATCATCAGTAAAGTCCCAGGACCTCCAAACCCTCCTCAAGGACTTCTGTAAACAGACAACCAGAAAATCATATTTCAGAGCTTCCGGTAAGGTCCCAGGCCTTCTGTAGAAAGTATCACAAACAAACATCAACACAGAGAGGACAGACAGACATAGAGTGCTGGGGTACCACAAGTTTTCTCCTTCTCCACTACAAGAACTCCCTTCTTAGTTTTGTTCTCTCCAGCCTGGGCCTCTCCTTATGGGCATTTGGTCCTCCCCTTCCTTTTGCAGGAATTCACAGGTTCTATGACTCACAAACTGAGATTCACAAGCTCTGCATCTTAATACTTTATACAATCATGAACTGAAACAAGGTGGTAACTGCTTCTGAAACATGGTGTTTACTTCTTTTCTTGACATTACACTGAGTCACTACTAGACTTAGGAGTACTGTTTCATCATCCTATTCTGTACTCACATATGTAGTTGGATCATGTCCATTACAGGGGATCCTGGGCTCTGACAAGAGTAAGGTTCCCTTTTCCCATATTCATTTACTCATCAAATATCCCACCTCTTAGAAGTGTTATTTTTATTATGGGTGACACCTAATCCCTCCTCAAAAAAGAGGAGTATAAAGGGTGAACAATATATACTATGAATTAAGTATGGGTAGATAATTTATTCCTACATACAAAAGTAAAGTTAAAAACAGAACACTTGCAAGCAATTCTTTACAAAAAGAAGTAAATTAGGGTGGCTAGCTGGCACAGTGAATAGAGAACAACAGCTCTGGAGTCAGAAGGACCTGAGTTCTAATCCTGCCTCAGACACTTAATACAAAACTAGCCCAGACACTTAACATAAAAATAGCCATGTGACCTTGGGCAAGTCACATAATCCCAACTGGCCTACCTTTCCTCCTCCAAACAAAAAAAAGTAAATAATAGCAATAATTACCTTTATCTAAAATTGTTATGATCTACTGATAGAATTATATTTAAACTTCACCAGTTCATAGAAAATTTCATAAGATCACTATATTCCAAACCTGAAATCCCTCTGAACTTCTTGCTTACCTCTTTTTCAATCAACTGATTCAAGATCAGATATAACCAGCTGCTTTCATAGATAGGAAATCTAGACTTCTCAAACTTTGAAAATGACCTCCATGACTGGGTATGCAGTGAACTTACTCATTTGCTTGAAATCAGTAAAGAACAAAACCAGAGAAGCAGCCCATACCAAGACTCAGACATAGGCTATGGCTGGGTTTGGGAAAATATAGATGAGAGTAGAGAAATGAATTGAGCAGCTCTTGCCCATTATCAAGTTTCAGGACATAATTCAAAACACACCTTCATTTTTATCAGACTATAATGGAGAGATTCAAAGCAGAAGAGCAGAGTATCATTTATCATATCCACTTAATTATCAATTCTATCAACCTTGTAGGCAATAAATATTATTTTTTCTTCATTTCCCAATGCAGCCCACCAATGACGAGTCACACATGTGTGGGAAAAGGTACATGAAAACTTACCTTACCAGTTAGAAACAGAAATGATGTTTCTAAGCATGATGCCTAATTAGGGGGAAGGAGAAAAAGTAGTGCCCTCTTAGATTACCAAATAATTTCTTGTTCTTGTTCTCTTACTATGTCACATTATGTCCTTACATTCAAACCAAACATAAGTGACCTCTTGCCATATCTTCTGTTTCTATATCACAGCATCTAAACATTTATTTCTACTTAAAAAGTCTCTATTTTAGTTCAGATTATAATTAATTCTCATTTTAATTATAGTATCAGGCTCCTAATTAGCCTTTCTGTTTCAAGTTTCTCCCCAGTGATTTTCTTTAAATATAGATCTAATTGTGATTTTGAGCAAATCTCTTTGCAATTCTGAGCCTACATTTCTTAATCTGAAAATGAGAAATAAACTATGGGGGCGGAGCCAAAACGGCAGAGTAGAAACAGCAAATCAAAGCCACTCTGCCCCCAGATTCCCCCCAAACTAGGTAAAATGGGACTCTGAAAATCTTCTAGAGCCCCAGCACCCACAAAATGACACAGAGAAGCTAACCTCCCGCTGAGGACAGCCCAGTAGCCCTGCAGGAAGCACCAGGGCAGCGCTATGGGAGCCAGCAGTGCTCAGCACTCAGAGCACGGGGAGCCGAGCCGAGCTGAACCCATGTCCCCATAAGCCTAGGTTTTAGCCCCAGGGCAGCAGGGCCAGCAGCCAGCTGGAGATACCCCAGAACACCAGCAGCTGTGGCAACTCCAGAATTATCAACATAGATATGCCTAGGACAAAGTGAGAGGTTAGTGCCCTATGGAATTTGGGACCAGTATTTGGGGAATGCATCAGCTTCCTCCCCTGGGGGCTAGAAGCAGCTGAGGAGACACGCCATTTTGTAGTTTTCAGAGGCATCTCCAGCTCCTGGCCTGCGAACTGTAGGGAGATCTAGCTATCAGTCTTGGGGGGTAATCGCTCTTGCTTTAACCTCCCTGGATCTGGATTTTGATCTGGGGTGGAAGTCTTGGGTGGGTTTACAGCTTTTCAGAAATGGAAGTTGCCCTCCCACACGTTCGGGACGAAAATTCCCCTATCTGTCTCAAAGCCATAGTGTGGCAATAAGCCCAAAAGTCATGTAATTTAGTGGCAACATACCAAGGCAAAGGAAACAGAAAAATGCAACTCTAGACTCCTATTTGGGGGCCATAGATTGGGAAAAGGACTGTGAGGTCAGAAGTCCTGCTCCAAAAGCACCAAGGGAAAACATGAGCGGGTTGTAGTCCATAGAGGACCTCAAGAAGGACTTTAAAAATCAAATGAGAGAAGTGGAGGAAAAATTGGACAGAGAAATGAGAAGGATGCAGGAAAAGTATGAAATGAGGGTCAACAGCCTGACGGAGGAAAACAACACCTTAAAAAATAGACTAACTCAAATGGCAAAGGAGGCCCAAAAGGGCAATGAGGAGAAGAATGCCTTAAAAAGACAAATTTTCCAGATGGAAAAAGAATTTCAAAAGTTCACTGAGGAGATTCATTCCTTCAAAGTCAGACTGGAGCAAATGGAAGCTAATGACTTTATCAGAAATCAAGATGCTGTTAAGCAGATCCAAACAAATGTAAGAGTAGAAGGCAATGTGAAATATCTCATGGGAAAACGCACTGACCTGGAAAATAGATCCAGGAGAGACAATTTAAAAATTATTGGACTACCTGAAAGCCATGATCAAAGAAAGAACCTAGAAACACCCTTCAAGAAATTCTTAAGGAAAATTGCCCTGATGTTTTAGATCCAGAGGGCAAAACAGAGGTTGAAAGAATCCACCGATCACCTCCTAAAAAAGATCCCAAAAAGAAAACCCCCAGGAATATTATAGCCAGGTTCCAGAATCCCCAGATCAAGGAGAAAATACTCCAAGCAGCCAGGAAGAAACAATTTCAATATTGTGGAAACACAATCAGAATAGCACAGGACCTGGCAGCTTCTACACTGAGGGATCGAAGGGCATGGGATGTGATATTCCAGAGGGCAAAAGAACTGAGAATGAACCCAAGGGTTACCTACCCAGGAAAACTGAGTATTTTGTTTCAGGGGAAAATATGGTCATTCAGTGGAATAGAGGACTTTCAAGCATTCTTGAGGAAAAAAAACAAAATTGAATAGAAAATTTGACATCCAGACACAAGAAGCAAGAGATGCCTGAGAAGGAAATCAGGGAAAAGAAATCAAAAGGATCTTATCAAAGTTGAACTATTTACATTACTATATGGAAAAACAATAAATGTGACTGATGAAATGTTTCTCAGTATGAAAATAATAGAAGAAGTGTGTGTGGTCATATGAATAGATACGTGAATGTGTGTGTATATGGTTACAGTTATATATGGATAGAGGGTACAGGTTGAATTTGTTGGGAAGGGAGGATACTCAAGGGGTGAATTTGTGAGGTGAGAGAGGAAAGTGGCAGGAGGAGATGGGGATTGACCTTGTGGGGTAAACTATATCATGTAGAAGAAGCAAGGGGAAGTGGTTGCAAGGGAGGGGTGAATAGGAAGGCAAAAAGGCAAACCACATTTTCATTGAATTTGGTTCAGGGAGAGAATGACATACATATTAAATGGGATATTTCAACCTACAGCAGAATAGGGGGAAGGGGGATGAGAGGAGGGATGATGGATGGGAGGGCATCCTTGGGGGGAGGGAAGGTTGGAAGTACCCACTATAGAAGAGGGACAGGATCATGTAGGGAAGGGAACAGGTGGGGGGGTTGGATGAGTGGGAGGGAATTATAAGCAGCCTTGTACAATATATCTACTGTGATAATGTTTTGCATAGCTAGATATGTACAACATATACTGAATTACTTATCTTCCCTGAGGGAATGGGTGACAAGGGAGGAAGGAAATGGATCTGAAATTCGAGGTCTTAATATTAAGGTTTTCAAATATATATATATATATACTATTATTAATACTCTTTTGCTTGTAATTGGGAGATAAGTTGTACAGGGACACAAACATTCACCTTCCTCTAATGGAAAAGTCAAATGGGGTATGGCAGAAGGTATGGAAGAGGGCAGTTTGGAGGAAGCGATATCTTGCGGGACTGCTATTCTGGGAGGGTGGGTAGGGGAAAAACAGGGCGGGGGGATGATTGTAACTCAAAATATGGCCGAAATGAATGATGTAAAACAAAAGTTAATAAAACATTTGTTAAAAAAAAGAAATAACCTAGATGATTTCTAAAATTCTTTCCAGTTATAGACTTATGATTATACTGTTCTAACGCCTGTCAATTTTTCAGAAAGAAGGCTGGATTCTATCACTCCAATTTAAGTCTGTTAAACAAAATTTTGAAATGGTGAAAAGTCTTGTCATTTGAATGTTCCCTTCAAGGATGCTGGTTAATCTACTGGGGTTTTGAAACAGAGACAGATGTTTTTTACCTGCGTCTTTGGGTTTATGCATGCAATGTATTATCCAGCTTGACAGAAAAGAAGTAAACATCTAGGAATATCCCCAAAATCAATTAAAAGCAATAATTAGCAATCAAAATCCTCTTTTCAATTACATTAAATTCAATTATTTTCAATTTCAATTTTAAATTCAAATGATGAAATAATTATTAATCATATTATGTACTTGAGAAAACCACTGTTCTAGACATGAGGAAGAGTATAAAGAAACATGAAACCTCTTACCTTAAAAAGATTATTGTTCTTTTCATGACTTGAAACAAATACAGGTAGTCATGAGACAAAATAAGGCCAGAATGTGACAGAGGAATCATCAGAAGTAGATCACTAGTAATATTTTGGAGAAAGAACACCAATAGTTAGAGAATGTTTCTTTGAGGGACTAATATCTGAGCTGAGCATTAAAGAACAACTATTTTTGAAAATGTTTTCTTCCAAAATCTCCCTCCATGTGCCTTTGAAAATTCTCATTCCTCTCGTCGCACACTATCTCACCATACAGATTTTTTTTTCCAAAATGACTCAAGTTTTACTTCTAGATTTAACATTTTCAGTTCAGTTCAACAAAACAGTTCTCAATATTTATTTTAACTTGATCTCACCTTTCAAAAATGAAGTAATTGTTTTTTACTTCTTCATCATGCTTCTCTGACATTATTATAGAAAGCATGCTTCAATAATTTAATAGAAAGGTTTTATTACTCCTTCCACTGAATGAGATAAACTGTTATATAAATTTTAATGGGAAATATCATGAGTTCCTGTGTCAAAAAGACATTCAAATATAACACTCTCAGCAATTAGTTATGCTCACCTGTAGAAGACAGACATGGAGTATTGTCACAGGTCCCCACACCCATACTCAAAGACTTTACCTTGGTAGAAAATAAAGCTTCTAGGATAAGAAAGGAGTTTAGAGATCATGTAATCCAACTTCTTCATTTTCTGTGAAGAAATTTAAATCACAGATATAAGGTGACTTTCCAAAGGTGGCTGGCAGTCAAATGAAAGTATTGGCATTCAAAAACCAGGTCATCTCACTCAAGATCGAACAGTCTTACCACATTTATCATTTTTAGAACTTACATGGGTGGCTAGGTGGTGCAGTGGATAAAACACTGGCCCTGGAGTCAGGAGACCTCAGTTCAAATCCTACCTCAGACACTTGTCATACTTACTAGCCATGTGATTTTGGGCAAGTCACTTAACCACAATTGCCCTCGAAAAAAAAAAAAAAAAAGAACTTATAGCTCACCCTTGGAGCATCCAGTGTCACCTCATCTACCATGCAGCATGAAAACAGGATATTGATGGAGAAAAGAAATTTAATTTCAATCCAGGCATCATTTTCTTAAGTGTCTACTATATTCAAGGCACTATATTAGCTTTTATGGAAACAAAGACTAAAGTAAAACAAAATAAAAATAAAATAAACTCTCAATGGTCTTATGGGGCTTAGTGTATATTTTCAACCTTTTTTATTTTTTATGCTCCCTGGCTCTCTTTGACAGTTGGGCAAAAGCTACGAATCCTATCTCAGAATAAGGGTTCTAAGACATAAAAATAAAATATATAGTGAAACAAATATCAAAATGATTTATTGAAATATTTAAAAGGTCATTGATTCCAATCATACATTTTATTAGAATACTAAAACTTCTACAAATAAATATACAGTAATTTCAAGTAGAGTAAAATGTGATAATAATTGGGTTAGTATGAGGAACGATAAAGGACTTATTTAGGAGCTGTCATGTAAGCTGTATTTTAAAAGAGATTAGGGATTTTATAGGAAAAAGGATTCGGAGTCCACTCTTTTTTTTTTTTTTTTTTTTTAAGCAATTGGGGTTAAGTAACTTGCTCAAGGTTACACGGCTAGTCATTTGATTTATGCGTGGGTGCTCATTTTCTGAGGCCGGATCTGATCTCGGGTCATCCCAACTCCGAGGCCAGTGCTCTTACTCACTGCGCCACCTAGCCGCCCCTTTAGGGCAATCGGCGTTAAGTAACTTGCCCAAGGTTACACGGCTAGGTTTTTTTTTTTTTATGTTTGTGCGGATTAAGTGTCGGAGGCCGGTTTTGAACTCAGGTCCTTCTGATTCCAGGGCCGGCGCTCTATTCACTGTGCCACCTAGCCGCCCGTCCACTCTTTTAACATGCTAGTTCCTAAATACTGTGTGATTCTGATTGTGGTTCCATGATATTTGAATTGTTTATTTCTGACTACTTGAAATATTTTCTCCTTCACCTGGGAATTCGAGAATATGGTTACAATATTCCTGGAAGTTTTCCTTTTGGGATCTCCTTCAGGAAGTGATTGGTGGATTCTTACTATTTCTATTTTACCCTCTGGCTCTAAGACATCAGGAAGTTTTCCATTGTAATTTCTTGAAATATGATATGAAATATAATATGTAGGCTATTTTTTTTTTTTTTGCTTTTTGAAGGGGGGAAGGTAGGGCAATTGGAGTTAAGTGACTTGCCTGAGGTCACATGGCTAGTTTTGTGTGTGTGTGTGTGTGTGTGTGTGTGTGTGGGTGTGTGTGTGTTAAGTATCTAAGGCCAAATTTGAACTCAGGTCCTACTGACACTATGGCCAATGCTCTATTCACTGTGTCACCTAGCTGCTCCTAGGCTATTTTTTTTGATAATCAATTTCAAGTAGTCCAATGTTTCTTCACTTATATTTCTTCAATCTATTTCCAGGTCATTTTTTTTTTACCTCAAAGAGATATTTCACAATTTCTCTTGTGTTTTTCATTCTTTTGATTTTTTTTTCATTATTGTTCTTGTTTAGTTGGTTTCCAGTTCTGTCTAATTATTCATGACCACATTAGGAATTCTGTGGTATAATTTATTTCCCTCTCCAGCTCATTTTACATATGAAGAAACAGAGGCAAACAGGATTAAGTTACTTGCCCAAAATTACACAGCTAGTAAGCATCTGAGGCCCATTCTGATCTCAAAAAGATGAGTTTTCTGGGGCGGCTAGGTGGCGCAGTGAATAGAGCACCGGCCCTGGAATCAGAAGGACCTGAGTTCAAAACCGGCCTCTGACACTTAATCCGCACAAACAAAAACTTAGCCGTGTAACCTTGGGCAAGTTACTTAACCCCAATTGCCCTAAAGGGGCGGCTAGGTGGCGCAGTGAGTAAGAGCGCCGGCCTCGGAGTTTGGATGACCCGAGATCAGATCCGGCCTCAGAAAATGAGCACCCACGCATAAATAATGACTAGCCGTGTAACCTTGAGCAAGTTACTTAACACCAATTGCTTTAAAAAAAAAAAAAAGGGGGGGCGGAGCCAAGATGGCGGAAAGGAAGCAGTAACCTCGCTGAGCTCCTCTGTCACTAAGTCCAAAAGGGTAAATCTGAGCAGATTCCGGAGTGACGAAGCCCAGTGGAAGACAGAGTGTGGCAGAATCCAGCACAGGAGGTTGCCCAGAGTGCCCGCACAGGTCGAGCGCAGATCTCGTGGGGTCTGCACAGCTCAGACCTAAGAGCAGGCAAGCAGACTACACCAGAGAGAGAAAAAGCCCCAGCCTGCAGACTTACCAAGGACGAATCGCAGTCATCTCGCAGAGGGAACCCATCATTGGAGCCAGGTAGGAGAGTCGGGCCCCCAGTGGAGAGAGTGGCTTCTCAGGCTGCATTCAGCCCCCAGCCTGGAAATTTAGAAACTGCCTGCCTGTATGATACAGGGGCTGGAATGGCAAAGTAAATTCTAGCTGCTCCTATCCTCCCATCCCTCCTTCATGAAGCAGAAAACCCAAAGATAAGTCTCCCACCCAGACTGAAATCCCAAGTTAATGGAAATAGCCTCAGGCTTGAGAATCTCCAAGAAAGGGTGTAACTGAGACAGCCAGGAATCTGAAGAGAAGAGAGGGAGGGGACCCAACTAGCCCCACCTCACCTCACCAACAAAAGACTACTTATAGCCCAGGGGTATAGAGGCAGAAATCTGAAGTGGTCAGACTCAACCCCACCTACACATCTACATTCCTCACTGACTTCCCTGACTTAGCCATAAACTAGCCACCCAGAGGTATTCAAAGTCAAGGATCAGGCCCCAAACTCATAGCCTGAGACACTAAGAAACAGGAAGTCACAATGGGAAGGAAGGAAGCTGAAAAGGAGAAGGGGAAGGCAAGAAAGTCTATTCGAGCATACTATGCAGGGCAAGAACAACAAAACACACAGGACAATATAGACTCTCTGCCCACACCAGAGACCACAGAAGGAAACATGATCTGGTCTCAAGCCCAAATAGCATTCCTGGAGGAGCTTAAGAAAAATTTTAAAGACCAAATCAGGGAGGCAATGACCAACTTGGAAAAAGAAAATACCTCCCTAAAAAAGGAACTTCAAAAACTTATTGAAGACCATAATTCACTAAAAATTAGATACAACCAAACTGAAACTCAGAACTCTATGATGCAGCAGGAGTCAATCGAAAAAAACAAGATGATCGAAAAATTGCAAGAAAATGTAAAATATCTCACTGGAAAAATAACTGACCTAGAGAACAGATCCAGGAGAGACAACCTAAGAATTATTGGTCTACCAGAAAGCCATGATGAGAAAAGCAGTCTAGACAACATCCTCCAAGAGATTGTCAAAGAAAACTGTCCTGAGGTCCTGGAATCAGAAGATAAAATAGCTATTGATAGAATTCACCGGACTCCTCCTGAAAGAGATCCCAAACTGAAAACTCCAAGAAATATAGTAGCCAAATTCCAGAATTATAAGATTAAAGAAAAAATTCTACAAGCAGCCAAAAAGAAACAATTCAAATATCGAGGAACTACAGTTAGGATCACACAGGACCTAGCAGCTTCTACATTAAAAGAGCGGAGGGACTGGAATTTGATATTTCGTAGGGCAAGAGAGCTAGGACTACAACCAAGGATTAACTACCTGGCAAAACTGAGCATAATCTTTCAGGCAAGGAGATGGACGTTTAATGAAGTAAGGGACTTCCAGACTTTCCTAATGAAAAAGCCAGAGCTCAATGGAAAATTTGATCTCCAATTACAAGACTCCAGAAGAACATAAAAAGGTAAACAAGGGTAACATAGACTCACACATGCAGAAGTGCACACACCCACACCCACAAACACAAGCTCATTACCTGGGATGCAACAAGGGCAAAATGTTCACATCCCTATATGTGGAGCTGATAACTGTCAATATTTGAAATCTCTATGATTATCATGACCTGCAAAAGGGTTATACTTAGAGGGTGTGGGTATGAATGCACTAACATGGAGTCTAAAAAAAAAAAAGACTATTAAGGGGATCAATGGTACTGTAATGGGAAAAAGGAAAGGATGAGCTAGGAAAAGGTAAAATATGCCATCTGAAGAGGCATCAAAACACACTATAGAAGAAGGAAAGTAAGAGGGAGAGGAACATCATTTAAACACTATTCTCACTGGTTCTGGTTCAAAGAAGGATCAAATTAATCAGTGAAGTTTAAGAATCTAACGTGAATAGACACATAAATTCATTAAATAGAGGAATTGGAGGGAGGGAGAGGAGCATTGTTTGAAATTTACTCTCATTGGTTTGGAATCAAACAGGGAGTAATTTACTCTGATAAGTATAAAAATTTATTGTGTCCTATAGATAGTGGGAGGGTAAGGGGGGGTGAAAAGGAGGAGACTAAAGGGAGGGATTATAAGGGAGGGAAATAGTAGTAAGGGGAGAGGGTAGGTTAAGAAGGGGGTCACTGGGTGGGAACACTGAGGGAGGGGGCGGTCAAAAGGGAAAACTTCAAGGAGGGGAAGGGAGAAGGAATAAACAAAAACATAAACAGGGGAGGGAATAGGATGGAAGGGAAGAAACAGATAGTCATCATTACTGTGAATGTGAATGGGATGAACTCTCCCATAAAACAGAGGCAGATAGCAGAATGGATTAAAAACCATAATCCTACAATATGCTGTCTTCAAGAAACACATTTGAAACAAAGGGATACCCACAGGGTAAAGGTAAAAGGTTGGAGTAAAATTTATTATGCCTCAGCTAAAGTAAAAAAAGCAGGGGTAGCAATACTTATCTCAGATAAAGCAAAAGCAAAAATAGATCTAATTAAAAGAGATAAGGAAGGAAACTATATCCTACTAAAACACCACTGAGAATGAAGCAATATCACTACTTAAAATATATGCAACAAGTGGTATAGCATCCAAATTCCTAAGAGAAGTTAAAGGAATTAGAGAAAAATAGATATCAAAACTATACAGTGAGAACCTAATCTCCCCCTCTCTGAACTCTATAAATCTAACCTCAAAATAAACAAGAAAGAAGTTAAGGAGGTGAATACAATCTTAGAGAGACTAGATATGATGGATCTCTGGAGAAAACTGAATGGGAATAAAAAAGAATTTACTTTCTTCTCAGCAGTGCATGGTACATACTCAAAAATAGACCATGTACTAGGGCATAAAAACCTCACAATCCAGTGCAGAAAGGCAGAAATATTAAGCACATCATTCTCAGATCATGATGCAATAAAAATTATATGCAATAAAGGGCCATGGAAAGATAGACTAAAAACTAATTGGAAACTAAACAATTTAATCCTAAAAAATTGGTGGGTCAAAGAAGAAATTATAGAAACAATCAATAATTTCATTCAAGAGAATAATAATAATGAAACAACATACCAAAATTTGTGGGATGCACTAAAGGCAGTTCTCAGGGGAAGTTTTATATCCCTGAGTGCATACTTAATTACAGCAGAGA